>HG713475.1:0-17492 GCA_000499725.1 Eimeria brunetti
TCACAGGGTTGGTAGGAGCTGCTGCTGTCGCTACTGCGCTAGCACGAGCAGCTGCTTCTGTCAACCGTTTGCTTCTCTCCATCAGGTACTGCTGTACTTTTTGCCGCTGTTGTTGTAGCAGTGCCGTCTTGATCCACGGCGGCGTCTTCCTGGTTGGCTCTGAACCCTGGTGTTCTTTTTGTTGCGCTTGAATCTGCTGTTGCTGCTCTTGCAACTGCTGGAGTAGCAGCTGCTCCTCCTGTTGCTTAAGCCACAGCACAGAGGGACAGAGGAACGACAAAGTTTTGCCTCCTCCAGTAGGCATCTCAAGTGCGGCGAGCTTTATTTTCTGGGTGTTTCCCTGAAGAGCCCTCCACACAGCGGCCATGAAACGCCGCTGCGACGGATAAGGGGTGTAGGGAAACCCATATGTGCCATCTTCCTCGCCGTCTGTTGCTGTCCGGTGGTGGCCGCCGTCTATCATACTTGCTCTGGCCTTCCAAGTAGATGTGACGCTGATTCAGATACCGGGTTCGTCTTGTCGTTGAAGCCAGCAACAGCGATAGCAGCATAACGGGCAGTTCCCGCCTCATTACCCCCCCCCACCCGCTCCCCGCGCCCCCCCGTCAGTTTGGTTCCTGAGTTGGAAGAGGTGGCTCGGCCATTTCAATGCCTTTAACCGATTGTTAACATCATGTGTATATCCATCATAACTCGGGTCCTTCCAGATGAGGTAAGTAGACTGGAGCCTGTGAGGAATAGTCAAATTCGGCTACCGGGGGGGCCCCTCGATGGTTCGGCAGTGTGTCAGCAAAGGATAGACCGCTCTAGTGAGTAACGAGTATAAATACTTATTTTTGTAGCCCTTGCATTATAAAATCAAGAAATTGCGGGAACCCATGCTCCAATGCAACGAAGTGCCAAGCTTTACAATGCAGCAGCTTGAAGCGCTGTGACCCAACGAAGTCGGCACAGCGATGCCTAGGCAAAGTCGCCAGTTTCAATGGTTCTTCGCCTTATAATCTTTCTCATATCACTTCAAATACACTTTGTCTCAATACTTAGCCGACATAGTTGTACCCCAGCTTGAGGGATGTGTTGCACTCAATTTTTCCTTCTTCGTGTGTCCGATGCCCACTAGTATAGCCGCACTTGAAATCACTAAACTTGCGCAGGGCCTATTCTTCAGCTTCCTGGCATATTTGCGTGTACGGAGCTTCTGCACTTCTGCATGTAGTGCAAGAAGGGTCATCGAACGTACCCAACGACCGTTGCGAGCTGCAGTATGACCGAATACTTAAGATGGAGACTCTCAAAAAGGTTGATGGCTTTTCTTATATCTCTAAACTCCCTGGGCACGGGGAAACAAGGTCGTGGGCTGTTCCCAGAGTGGTCTGCAGGAGGTGGATTGAGCGCGGTGTAAGATGAGGTGGTACCTAGATCTGTACTTGCCCGCAGACGGCGTATGGACAATCAGGTACGTGCTTATCAATTACCTAAAGTTTTAGTACGTGCTTGGTTGTGGCTGTGTATAGGTCTGCCTTCCAGCAGCACACGCGGCGAGGTGCGTTGAAACCCCGCTCAGGACGGCTTTTCTAGCATCGGTCCCACGCTCTAGCCCGGCATGTCTAAGCAGCCTGGGATCTGTAACTCCATGCAGCGTTAGCTACTTTTGAGGGAGCTTTTGCGAGCTCCCATCTCAGGATGTTGACTCTACAACTCACGATGGTCCCCAATTAGGATCAGATCCTTGCTACGCTTGACAGCGCCAAATAGTTCATCAGAGCAGCTCTAACACCAAACCTCACCTCCACTTGAGGGCGGCTACTGCATAGCAGTGATTATTAACGATGGTGATTCGGGAAAATGGATGTATGGAGTATAGGTATAACCTTTTAAGGCTTTCCGAAAAAATAAAAGGCAATCAAAGGCTCAGCAGCTTCTCCTTTTACACAACTTAAGCTGATAACGATCTATCCGGCAGTAGGCAGGCAGCAATCATTCGATAGCCTCGCCGACCGGACACAAGCTTGCTTTGTGCAAAACATCCGCTAGAAAATGCTGCTCCTCCAAGAACACTTCATAAAGAATGCCTCTGCCTTTGCCGAGCCTCCACACATGACGGGACCCTTGATCTGGAGGCAGTGCAGGAGTTCATTGGTCCCCTTTAATTGCACTCCTATCTTCACACCACATCGGAAGGTCTACAGTTGTTGTTGGCACCCCCTTTACTGCAACGGGATGCATGACAGCAATGGATACACCTAAGCAAGGGTTCCACATTTCCAGAGCTCGTGGACCATGGTAGCATTTACACTTGCGGTACGATGCAGCTATGCTAGAAATGATAAGCCTTAATGACGGGAAATTGTAGAAGCCTGCACTGAGAAGTACCAGCCACTTGTAAACAGTAGTACGATGGTGAACTGGGAGCCTCTATATAAATGGGCTCATAATAGGGTTACACCCCCGAAGAAGCGCAACCGGTTACTGCCTGGGCAACGGGGCGGAAACTAAGGGGTGAAGAAGTTGAAGTCTATGATGGAGTGCCTTCACATAAATAGAGAGAAACGAACACATGGCGGCAGCCCTAACTGGGAAGGAAGAAAGTGGGCTTGGAAATGATTCCGATTTAGATCCTGCCGGCACTGGAGCTGTAAATACCAGACTTACTCGGAGAGCGAGAAGAAGAGTAAGCGGCAACGGCCAGCACGTTTGGGACCCAGAGCGCAGGGAGAGCTCAATGACCACCGCCTCACCTTCCCTTGCAATAGGCAAGCTGATAAAACTGAAGGTTACAGATGCGTGAAAAAGGTTAAGAAACTGGTGAAACATGCCTTTGAGCAGCCCCGATGCAACTCAGTTAGGGAAATGTCGGGCCCCCTACACAGCGTGCGGCCCAGCGATTGGGTTAATTCTTGCTGCAGCCGCGCCGGAAGGTCCTCTCCGCGTTATTGACGTGCTTATTTGCGTTCAAGTTAATGATCGGGGTTTTCTAGCGGGGTTTGATAAGGACTGCGAAGTGGACTGGTTATGGCAGGCTGTGGCAATAACGTACAACATAACGGACTATACTAGACGCTGGTGCAATCGGTGCCAGTGTGCTTTGAGCATGGCAGGCAGGACATGATAACCGAAAAGTATCGGGCGTAAAATGTGGCTTCACCTGCGAAAATTGCCTTATTTCCATACATACGGATCTCTATTTTGGATCAATATACCTCGACATAATCCTAGACATGCCGCGCGTGACCCACTGCAGGGCGCAGATGCCTCCCTCTCTCGACAGGAACGAGGTCTTTGCGCAAGGAAGCAATGATCTAGCGAGCCTGTCGGCGGTGCCAACGAGACTTGCAAGAAATTAAAGAAGCACAAGCTGTGTCACCAGAAGAGGGGAACGAGAGTGATCTCACGCAACGCAGATGTACGGCAGGAACACATGGGAAAAGGTAATGCTCTCAGTCGCAGCGGTCTTGCAAAGAGCACAGTTTTAGGTAAATCGTCCAGTTACCTCCAGATGAAGGGCAGTAGTGGGAACAATTGGAGGAAGTCTTGACTCCAACTAAATAAGAAAAAGCTACCTCCGGGCCGGCCAGGCGCTTCGTGCCCAATGCAGCGCATCAAAGTCCGAAATCTCAGCACCAAAAGCCCATGAACACCTTTAAACTGTGGATCCTCATCAGTCTTCTGATTCACGAAAGAAGGTATACTGAGGGCTCAATGGCTTTCATGAGTGGATTTATCGTCCGTAAGAACCTGTGGCATCACCTGCATTGCGGTCGTCAGACCCACCAAGTACGTGTTCTTTATCCCCTGCTGAAGCTTAGTTACAGCAAAGGGAATGGAAGAATTACTCATTAACCACATTTGGGAGCCCCAGAGTTTTCTGAAACGCACCATCGTTGGCAGGAACAAGGGTTTCGTTAGCGTCTTCTCAAGGAAATTAATGAAGCTCGTTAATATCAAGCGCAGCCGCTGCTCTCCGGGCGGTTTTCATCAAAATACCTTCGGCTGACCCGACAACAGAGCTGGCTTTCGGTAACTAGCCCGTATGCCTGCAGCTTTCGACTCTCACGTACAACTTTTAGCCGCGCGGGAATGCATCAAGAAAGCTCAAGAACGTCAGCCACGAGCCTGCCACAAACGAGAGTCAACTGTCGGTTAAAGGGATAAGCAGTGCGCCTTCCGGTTCGAGCAGTGCTCCTTCGCAGTCATGTAGATCGAGGGTAGGACCATAGTGGTCGACAATACGCTTTTCAGGCTATTCCGGCACTATGTACCACAACTGCGTGTGCCAATGATGACTCCTGCTTCCTCTTCCAATTTCGTTATTACCTCCTAGATACTCTTACGGCTGCGGATTTCGCCAAGCTCGACAGCGAAAGGCAGCATAACCACTAGAATACAAATTGCCATGTGTGACGGCGCCGCGCATAGCGTAGAGTCTGCCGCCTATGCTCCCCTGCTTCGCTCTGCTCAGCGGTTTCGTGCAAAGTGCATGATCATGCACTGGCGGGTAACGACTCATCTTAACATCGGCCTCAAAACCGAAAGAGAAGCAGGCACATAGTCGACGAAAGCATGAATCCCGAACTTGTGAAGCATTTGTGATTCTAGCACCTGTAAAGTGCATCCAGGTGCCCAACGGAGGGGCTTTAACAAATTGTTAACGCTAGTTTTCTAAAGCTGCTGACAAAAGCTTCTTTGATATATCTGAGCTCACGCCACAAAACGGCAGGCACGTC
Source organism: Eimeria brunetti (assembly GCA_000499725.1). NCBI lineage: Eukaryota > Apicomplexa > Conoidasida > Eucoccidiorida > Eimeriidae > Eimeria > Eimeria brunetti. The sequence continues at coordinate 4,725 of HG713475.1, forward strand.
ACTGTGAGCTGGACCAAATGCAAGAGATTGATGTCCGCGGCACACGCTGGGTGGTGCGAACTGGTCTTAGCAAACGAGAGGATCTCGTTTAGTGGCCAGGAGACAGACAACTCGAATGGGCTCTCGAATATCGTCTGTGCAGAGCTATGCGCCCTTCTTGGCTCAGCAGCGGCGCGTACAAGAACGGGCGAGCATAACGCCCCAGAGATACTGCCCCGGGCGTAGTAGAGGCCCACGGCAAGCCTGGAGACTGGAAGTAAGAGCTCCGTAAAAGGGGCTTAGCTCCCCTGTCTCCAGGCGTCCTGGGTGCAGCAGCCCGCGGCCATGGATTGGTAGAGTTCGCTGCTTTCAATGAATTGCAGCGCAGCTCGCTGCAATTGACGATGTGCATCAGCGTCTCACGTAGGCACAGCCAAGCCATTTTTGCTGCATTTATTATCTCTGTAGAGAATTGTTAAGCATTTCTACTTGCAGACAGGCAGCTTTCTAAGCCGCAGGGAATGTTTCCCACCCAACTTCGGACAGACGATGCTAGAGACGGGGCATGCTACAAATCACTACAAGTGCTACGCCTCAAATGTTTTTAGTCAATTACCAGTCCTATGTCGGATATAAGTGATATGTTAGCCCCACCGGGAGAATTGCTCCAGCGGAGAACAATTTTCCAAGCGATGTGCAGATCGCCGTTGGGGGAAACTGCCTGAACAGCCCCAGCGACGCTGGTTCCCGCCGGCTGCATCCTGTGGTACGTGCTTAGTGAGCTAGTGATTTCCCTATTCCTCGTTTTTTTTACATATCCTTGGTTTCGCGATTATAATGCTCCAGGTTGTCATAATGCCAGACCCTGTGCCAGCTGTTCTCGATTGTACTGACGGGTCCCCTCCATGCGTCCCTCAGACCTCGTCTTTGTAAACGGCTTCCTAAAAACATTGCTGCGAGCTGTCTACTGCCTTCTGTTCCTGAATCTGATTCTCTGTCTCCGTGTATAAGCTTGGTTCCAGCCCAATGCGTATACGATTTGGTTGATCCGATCTTGAGAGGGAATATCAATGGGCGCCAGGAGTGCGAGCCCACCGGAGCCTTCCACGACTCGACGAATAATTAAGGACCTCATAAACTCTATTTCCGTTGTTCCAGTCAGTCTGCCCTCGATAACGACCCCCACTGAGCACAACCTTTTCATGGGTGTTCCCCGCGACTTGGTGTCAGAGATCCAGTTGTTCGCTGGACTTGCCTTGTTGCCTCTGCGACTTGAAATATTTTTGGTAGTATTCTTCTCTTCATCAGTGGTGCGTTTGCTTGTGACATGCCTACAATGAGGGGGAATTTCAGTGCGAAGGTGCTGTGGGTGTGTGTTCTACTGCGGCACGAGCAACTATTGCCAGCAACAGAGGCATTTGCGGCGCTCGCCACCGCCGGAAGCCTGTTACATTCTACAGGCACATTGTCTATCAGTGAGTATGATGAGACGCACAGTAACCTGCTGCAGGGGGCAAGCTTTGACACATTTGCGGCGCGTGCAGCGAGTCAGGGGGCGCCAGACTTGAGACCAGTCGACAATTCACTCACATCGGATGTGCCCTTGCCCAAACTGGAACGAAGAAAGGTTCGCAATTCGGCACTCGCCAAAGGCTTTGGTGCTATCCTGGCGCTGTGCTTGTGTTTTTGGCTTGTGAGTAACAATAAAGGGAAGGTACCAACTGAGCTGGGGGGAGCAGCAAATGAGCCTTCCGAGGAAACAGCAGGGGAAGAGGCATCTGCACATGACAGCGGCCTCACAAACAAATCGTCCCTGAGCGGTCAGTCGGAGGAACTGAAGAAACTGCAGAAAGTGCGGGCGCTTCTCCCGTCAGCATCTCGGCTCGCTGCCGCAATAGGCACAACTGACGCTCAGAAGTTCCTGGGCACTGTGCAGAAAGCCTCCAGTGAGGCAGAGTTTGCTGCAGAATATGCACTGAGCAGCAAGAGCCTGGGAGCGTCTTTTAATGGTGCTATGGATGCCCTGCGCAGCCTCCATCGCCTTGCCCTTCAACAGGCTACGGCACTCGCGCAAGATGGCGCAGAGGTACCTGTTTTCTCCCTGGTTGAACCGGGAGAAGGTGAAAGCTGGGTGGAGGACGAACTCGGGCATATTCTTGAGGGGGATACGGTGCTTCCCTTTACGCTGTATTTGCGGTCGCTGCAACAGAGTGTGATTGACATATCCCGTAGGTTTGAAGATGCTCGTGAGCGTCTTCTGGCGAAGGCCGAATTTTCAGATGAAGGTGACGAACAGATGTTGGTCTCAGCAACATCGGAGCTCGAGTGGCTGCTAGCTCTAAGTGAAAAGAAGAGACAGGTCGTCCAAAAAGCAACGACTGTGAAGGGCTGCGCAATTTGTGGCGTACGGATACACCTGAAGTGCCATCTGGAGGAGTGGATTCGATCCATCCGGGGGAGTGCGGAGCTATTGCACGCCTATGTTGGTCTGGTGTCAAACTCCTTAGAAGCGTCCTTCCAGGACCCCAGCTCCACAGCGCATACTGTGGAAGACAGTAGCAATGCTTACACTCTGAGTAAGAAACTCGCGGATGTCAAGAAGCTGGTGGGTGAAATGCGCAAACTGAAGCAAGCTGTGCATGAGAGAACGTCAGTGGCAAGTGCCGCCGCTGACTTTAAGAAGGCTGAGCAGTTAATGGGAGAGGCCCAGACCCTGCTGGATGATTGTTGGGAGACAACAAAGTCTTTGCCTTCGCCGAATGATGTGCTAGGCACAGCCGACTCTGCCCTCTTGGAGCGGACGGCGGCGAAAGCGCAGGTCTTTGCAGATGAACAGAATGCTGCAATTGGTGCCAGTTTATCTATTGTCTATAGGAGATGCTCGGATGCCATCCAAGAGCGCGACAAGGTAACGGGGAATACCAAACATATTAGCCCTTCAGTGGCTGAGCGGCTCCGCGCGGGTGCAATGGCGACGGAGAAAAAGGTGGCTGTGCACTACCAGGAAATGCAAAAAATTGCTACACAGCTGCAGGGCACACACGACCTAAAGGATGCCATATCCTTGCTTGAGAATTTGGAAGAACACTTACCAGCTCTAGTGGAGTGCAACAAACGCGCGTTATTGTTGGTGCTGGAGAGCTACCTGCAGACTCTCCTTGAGGAGGATATTCAAGCTAGCTTGAAGGCAGCTACCCGTGCCTTCTCGAGTAAGTTGATCCTTTCAGGGCCGAACAAAGTGCTTTTCGAGAAGGTTCGAGGGCGGTTCAACCGCGCTAAAACAGCGGCAAGTGAGGCAACTAATTTAACGGAAGCAGCACAAGCTGCTGCAAAAATCAGAATGCATGCCGAGGCATTAAGTGAGTTTGCTGTTGATCAATGGAGGAGTCGGCTACCGCGGCCTTGACGCGCTGCACGCATATCTGCTGTCATGGTGTCCCAGAATATTGAGCTGTGTCGGGCGTCCGCCCGGCACCGCTTCCATCAGTGACCTTTCATGCGGCCGACGATAACATCAGCGATGACTGGCACAACTTTAGATTGGCGGTGATACGCACTTTCGGAGGTTGGCTTCAACCAAAATCATCTCGCCTGTAGACGGGTGAAAGCACCATGTTTACGGGAGGGAGGTTCTTGTTGCTTCCCCCCACATTATTGTGGGATTCATGCTGCTCAGTGTTGCGCTTTTTAGTTATGCGGTTGTCGAAAAGACAGCGAGCGCTTTTTTATTGCGTTAGCTTCCCTTGTATTTGTTACCGAGCACCAAGTACAAGCAGCTACACTGGATTCGTCTTTTCCTCGTGCTAAGGCAGAAATAGAACCTGCCGTTCCTAACGGTTATTTTGTGTGTTTGTTTTGCGTTGAAAGGGACAGGTTTTTTTTAAGTATGTTAAAGTGACGTCCGCTCGACTATTTACTGTGCTGTGGTAACGCGCAGAAGCGCTGCAATCATTTAGCCAGCATATTGCCCGTGTTAAGGCTCCTAGTGGGTCGCAGTGCACTGCTGAGTGCAACAGGACGCAGCTAATACCTACGGGGTCAATATTGGTCAAGCCATGCCTCGCGCTCCTCCAATGGTTCATTACAGAAAATACTGGTGGCATCAAAGAAGGACTGATGCGAACATCCTTGCAGTTCCCCCCGTACTTCATGTGAAGAGCAAGAGGAGCATTAATTTGCCACAAGGTGACGCAGAGCCTGCGAGCACGTTCCTAAGTACTTACGCTCGCTTGAGCAGAGCACTTTGGACCTGTGACAACGGCTTGCTGATATCCATGTTGTGCTGTCCTTTGAACCCCACTTCAAAGGTGGAAGCGATGGAGAGTTGTTGGTTTACGTTGCAAACAAAATCGAGCGGATATGCTCCTTAAGTGACTGAAGGGGGCCGTTAAGTGATAGGGTAGATGAGTTGGAGTAGGCACTCTCTATACGGTGTCAAGCTAATCTTGCTTCAAGCGCTAGAAGAGGCAGCGTGTAAGATTCAGGGGACGTTAATGCCCGGGCACACGGGTCTTCCTCTGAAAATGTTAAATTTTCAACATCAATGCATAATGACGATCAAGACTGGTCCCAAGCATTGGGAACGTTTAAATGTTCTCGTGGGCACGCTGAAAGATGCTGAAACGCTGCGGAACAAGCTCGGCTAAGACTTAGACGCTGTGAGGTCGAGTCCTACTACTGACGCTGGAGTGGCTATGCAAGGAAGATCGGCGGTGTTAACAGGAGAAACTTTGGCCTTGGTAGCTCACTGCGGGGCGTTAGCGCAAGACATTGGTATACCTCTTAATCTTGCGGATGACGACTGCACTGCTGGTGTCTGAACCGAACGAACTCTGGCTTCAGGCCGAGGCAAAGCGAGCTAGTATAGAAACAGATCTGTTTCTTGGCCAGAAGGGGGGCAGTTTTACCCTGTCCAGAAGCAGTGTGATGCCAGGGAGCCAACATCCCACCACTCTTCTGACAGCTCGAGTGCTTGAGGCTGGGGATGCCATTGCAAGGGAAGTAAGCGAGCAAACATAGCGAGATACGGTGTCTCGAAACCCAGAAGAAGCGAGGCAGCCAGAGAAAGCTTTAACGTCCCTTAGTCTTGCGAAAGAAAGTGTAGTCAGTGTTGTAGGGCTAAACGCGGAAGTCTTGCATTTACTGCTGACTGGCAACTTCCAAAATCTTCTCGAAGACGACGTTGTAAGCTGTATGCCAAACGTTTTATACTTGTGCTCGAGGAAGTCGGGTCTCGCCGACAATGAGGGAAGCTTGTTGATTGAACTTGAAGAGTGTTTCAACAAAGCTTCGAAGGCTGTCAACAAGGCAAAGGCAATCAAAAAAGCAACAGAGGCAGTGACGTTAGAGCGGATGCATGTCGGGGCAATAGAGAAATTTCAACTGGTAGTAGGTAGGGAGAAATTAGTACACCTGCGGTGTCACACGGTTGTGTCTGCATGTTAATTATATACTGATTATCAGGCTGTGGGCCTGGCATCTGGCGGACAACCAACGACGTACAGCCATAGAGTGTCCTGTATGGGGCGAAGAATTATTATTTGCCTTGCATTCGTGTCTCTCCAACATCTTTCCTACATAGGACTAAGCCTTCCCACACAATGAGGAATTGCTGTTGCAACTGTCGCGTATGGGCTTGTTTAGAGACCATGCTAAGCGCAGAGTCACGATTTGATTGCGTGGTAATCAGCCTGGTTCGTGTTCGCCTTTTTAGTGCAAAATTGGCTACCCGCTGTGTTATGCTTGTTTGTTCTATGCAGCACAGCGGGAACTTCGAGGAACCCGTTTTGCTTTGTTGAGCTGTTTGACGCAAAGTGCTTTACTGTTGATGCAGTTCCAGTCCTATTTGGTTTTTTGTTGGGTTATTCAACATATGAAACATTTTGACGTCTTGGCGTTCCTCAGCTGTGGACAAAGGCGTCTTTGTTTGTGTCCTTGTGTCTTTTTTTTGGATAGCTGCATAGGGGTAGTGCCATGATCCTCACCGGTCAAACCCTTTGAGGGCTTTATTTTCGTGAGACTGTAGTCCAAAGAACAGGTGGAGCAACTTGTAGTGAACAGTTCCTTGGCATTTAACTTGCTTACGCATTCACGCACGCAGCTCGGCTGCATTGCGCCACGACTTCTTGCTTACGCATTCACGCACGCAGCTCGGCTGCATTGCGCCACGACTTCAAAAGCTTATCGCAGATACGCTTCTACGGGAAGAAGGACCTTAAAATAATTTGATACTAAGTCTGCACATGGTGTTTAAACCGATTAGTCGGATGTAATTGGCTGTGCAATTATTCTGGAAAAGGCATTAGACGTTCGCTGAGTGAGTCTCCCAGCTGGTCGGCTGATTAGGCAAGTATTTTGAGTCGCACATCAGCTAAATGAACAGCACCTTGTTTCTCCATAAGCGAACGAGTACGCGGTCACACGAGGGAAAGGCGTACATGCATGCTCATCTTTAAGAGACCCCTGATCAATGGCCGCAGTTGTGGAGGCGTTTGCGCAGAGACTCACTCGCAGGTAGAACTCCAGTAAGAATGCCAGCAAATGCCAAGTGCTCGAGGAATTCTATCGAGGAGGGGCACTTGAAACAATTTAGACTGCAAATTTGAAAATATGACAGATTGCCCTGAAGTGTGGGCAAAAACCGAATGTTACAGTCCAAGGCCATGCTGTTGCAATTGGCACGTTAATTTGAGTGAACTTGACCGAACAAACATACCGATAGTTTCCGCCTCCCTCGATCAACACAATAGAAGCCACACAATTTAGTACGCATGCTTGTGCTCTACAACTCTCCAGGGAGACTCATTCCCCGACGCTTTCCAGTGTTCCTTCCAGGTGCTCCCTACTGAAGCTTCTAACTTCGTGCAGCTAATAACTTCAGCCTTGTTCGTGTATTCAAAGGATAGGCTCATGCAATTCCACGGGGTTGACAGGCCCCGGTGCTGTAGCAAATAGTGACTTGGCAAATTTCAACGGGGGTGCATACACCAACCCATGCCAGCTATCCACCACTGTCGTAAACATATATCTGGTTGCGAGACACACAGCATAGTCTCTCCTTAACGTCGCCACACTGCTTTTCACTGTATAGCGGCCCCCTGCACGGCTAGAAGGACAGTCGTTATGCTACCACTCCAAAAGGTCTCGTTGAACTCACAAGTAGCACAGAATGCGCTGCAACAATAAGTCCCAAAGCCAACAGAAGCAATAGGATGCCATTCGCCCCAGTTATAGGCTTGGCATTTGCTACGCTGACGCTAGCGCGTAAACGGGTTCAAAAGCACTCCAATATTGTGATACTGAACGTGTTTGAGGCCAAATTGCTTAGAATGCAGGCGCTTTAGGAACAGCAAGTTCACAAGGCTGCAAGACTGCCTCCAACTTACGGTGCTGTGGGGTCCTGAAGTCTCCATCTGCTCCACGGTGTACTTCAACTTTGTCCGAGGGCTCAGAGATGACAAGGTATGCTCTCCTCCGCTAGGAGCAGTAGATCCAGGTCCCGTGAACTTTCGCACGAGCGCCGCATCGTGCAGTCTCCAATAAATAATACACGCTGCTCTGAGCTGGGGAGCTTGGCTGAGGATTCATGTCGTAGCAAATGGTGATCTTGCTGGCCTCCTAAAAGGGCCACGTCTGGGACGTTTCTGTTCACAAATGAACGCTACAATTGCACTTGGACTCCAAGATGCCGCTACGAGTAAGCAAGCGATGAAGCGTCATGTCACTAGTCTAACTCCTTTACAAAGTAAATGCAAAGTAACACCGTTAGGGGTTAATGCGTTTTGTTCACATGTGAAATCAGTCTAGAAGGAGGAACAGCCATACAATAACTCCCCAATAGCTCTCCCACCTCCTTTTCAGCGCCGCCTTTGTCAGTGTACCACCTTATTCCTCGTCTGGTCCCTCTCGCACTTCTTCAATTTCGTTTCCTTTCTGCTCAAGCGTGCGGGCTTGTGCACGTTGATGGAAACTCAAAAATTGGAACAAACTGCTCATTCATTGTCGCCAGTCTAGCGTGGTTCTATCCGCGTGCTACTCCGCAAACAGGACTGGCTATAAGCGCACAGGTTATGAAGGCCCTTCAGGCAGCCAAGACTGTCACATAGTAAGGCGGTGGCGGGTTCTGCAGCAGAATCCTGCAGCATTAGTCGATGCAACCCCAATCATAAAAAGGAACTGGTTGTACAGCTCCCTAAGGGGCAGCAGAGTAAAGCTTTAGCTTATCGAGATAGGCCTGCTGTGAAAGTGAGGCTAGCCTTTGTTTTTGCTTGGCGTTCGACAGCCAGTACAGGAGGCACTGCAATTTTGCAGAACCCCCAGCGAGTCCTGTAGTCCCACCCGTGTATCATATTAGGGCGGAACCAGTGAAAATGCCCAACTCAGTTGCTCATTGTCAAAAAAAAAGCCTTTAACACAGTGCCCTAACAGCTTCCTTTGTCTGGCTAACGGCCTACGACTGCAATTGACGGTCGCCAAGTTTTCTGGGAAACAGAGCCTATTTACAAGCAAAAATAGCCCTTGCCTTCACTGTGTCAAGCGGATGTTTCCAGCTACAGAAACTCGCCAGAAGGGCATGGTAAAGGGTAAAAGATAATGAACATACTTCCAATGCTGACCGCGGGCATTCCGCTGGCTTACAATACGCAGAGTAGCATCATCGAGAATGCGTCAAACTGAAAACAAGATATCCCAGTTTCTGTACATGAGTGTTTTACTGTTTTCGGGGAAGAAAGAGCGTCGGCTTCCATTTCCTGCTCCAGTGCTTCCAGCCAGGCAGCTTCCACTGAATAGCGGCCACAACATTTAAACGCTCCAGAAACACTTTGGCATTGTGCATGCTTCCCAAACGACTGAAAATGTGAAACTTGGGAAGAGCTTTTGAGCATGTAAGAACCTAGACCATGCGGTAGAGCACAGAAGGCACCAGCGCATTGCACCGAACTCAAATGACGAACAAACAAGAGTTTCGATGCAGGCGAATACTCCGCCAGCCAGTCAGGACTGCGCAGCTTCGCCGAAAGGATCCCCCTTTACATACGCTTGCGATGCTAAGGCTCCATCACATGGTTCACAGGAAGATGAAGCAACAGGACGGCTATTCACTGCTTCATACTTAGAAGCTTCAAAGAGCAAGTGGAAGGCAGCAGAGGTTAACGAGAGGGTGACAGTCCCGTCCGCTGCTTTACCAGGCTTTCCATTGCCTCTGCTTTTTCCCGCATGATTGCCGCTGCTTCTACAGCCCCTCTTATTGTTTTTGCCTCCTTTGCTGCTTTCTTGGCTGCGTCAAAGCTAGCCTCAAGATCCTCTAATAAGCGTTGCTCGGGGCGTGAAAGAGTTGAGCGCCTTGAGGAGGCACGTTCAGCGAGTTTCATGCTGAATACGATATCCATGTCCAGAACCTTCAGCAAGCAATTATCCAACATGAGCATGTAGCACTTGCTACTCAGCTTCACCATGGGGCTGACGGCGGCCGTTGCTTTCTGTACTTGACTTACCATATGCCTTGTCTCGCGCAGTCTATGCAGCGCCTCCACCAATGCTTTGGTGTCACAATAGTATTTTTCAGCCTTTCCAGAGATCTCCTTTGCACTTTCCAAAAGGTTGGTAACCAAGATGTTATTAAGGTGATGGGTTGGGCTGGGTGCCACCTCAGGCGAACTCTGAAGCATTGAGTTTGTTGTCTGTATCTCGCGCAGCGCGACTCTCAAGCCCGCCTTTTCCGAGACAGCACGCCAATGCGCTTTGAGGGCCACATCCTTCAGCATGTTGAAAATGCTTGGATGGAAAGTTTCCGCTTGATGGGGATGGTCCATAGCCAAAGTCCAGCATTTCAGCAGCAGTGAGCTTGCCTGGGCATCTAATTCCTCAGCACTCCTGCTGGCCGAAAGTATGTCACCCAACGACGTATGTGGCTGAACGGATTCCAAAATTGCCCGCAGCTTACCCAGAACAATCTCCGCCAGCTGTAGCTTTTCAGAAAGCGAAGACAGTAGGTTGCTTTGCTGCTTGACTCCGTTGCCTCCTTCTGCAGCCGCCGCAAGCGCCTTAGCAATACCCAACTCGCTTTCAAGATGCAGCAAACTAACTTCGCGCACTCCAAAAATATGTGTTCTTACGGCGTACAACATACTTTTTTCCAGCTTGACGGCCATGTTTAATGCGTGTCCCTTCTTGTTGGCCAAATCCCGCAGCCATTCGACTTTATTTGTAAGAGACATCAGCACCCCTCCGTCCCTTTCGTCTATAAACTTAGGTTCTGCGGAAAGTTCGTCACGGATTTTACCGAACTGCCAGCACATATTGGAAATGCTATGGTCAAGCAAACGTAAGTACTCGACGAACGAGAGCACACCTTCCGCTTCCATATCCTTCTCAAGGGCAGCCAGTAGAGCTACAGACTCTTCTTTTGGATCGAGCATTGAGAATGTATGGCTTTCTCCTCCGTTCTTTGCCAGCACCTCTGCTTGCACAATGGCAGTGCGATGCAGGCTGCGTAAGGCATCGAGTGCGCAATCCAGCCGCTCGTTCGGCCCTCTGTTTTCCATCAGTTTTTCCTCTAGCTGGTCTGCCTTCTGGACGTTTTCTCTTACAGTCGCCAGTAATATCTGGGCTTCTTCTGAGTCAACAGCCGAGGCAAGCCGCGACGCTGACGGAAGCAGTTTTCGTACCTCCTCTAGTCGCTGTTCTGCATCTCCCGTAGGGGCTGCTGGACGTGGTTTTTCCGCGGTTTTTCCCTCTCGCGCCGAAGTGATGCTCCTCTCCCTTGCATCAAATGGTCGCCTTGGATCTTTCTTTTCAAGCCCACCCTCCCTTGATCCTGCGCGTCGCTGCCCACCTGCTCTCATCAAAAACAAGAAGAATATCAGCGCTAGGGCAGCTCCTAGCCCTGTGGCCACCGCCGATTTGCGGTTGCCGCTTAGCTTGGAGCTAGGCAGAGGATTCTTGACTGCACCTCGAGCATTGACTCCTTCCAAGCCCACTGCTCGCCCATCTTCTGGAATCGCATCGATCGCCTCCAAGCTCGAGTCAAGGAAGGATGCGCTCTGTGTTACGTCATGTTCTCTGTCGCCCGAGTCGCTTGCAAGTGAAGCATCAGTTGAGAGCCATGCACTTCGTGAAGAGGAGACCCCGATGGAGGCCTCTACCGTTGGCACACAGAAAGCATGACTCAGCAGGGGGAGCATCCAGCAGGCCCGCCATCCCACCCGCTCCTTCATCTTCTGCAACTATCCATCAGATTCGCTCCATCAACGAACATGGCAAGGCTGCAAAAGGCAACTCTAGCGACGAACTACCCAGGAACACAGGCCCGGGCAAACCGCCGGGCATGTGCTGCGTCACCGTGGCTAAGACCGACCGAATGCGGCCAAAGCCGCAGTCGACAGCTCCACAACTGCCTATTACGATACAATATTTGCATTTAGTAGGCAAATATTGCACGCTTGCTACCAAAGGAAGGCCGTCAAGCCGATCCGATAACAGTTCCTCTCCCGCGGGGCCTTGGAAATGGGATCCTCTTGACCACGAAGGATTCTATGGCTCCAAGAACAACCACTGTACAATTTATGCAACACTTTCATCTTTAACTCACTAAGGATCGGGATCTAGATCGGCCACAACACTATGGACCGCAGCGAGGGGACGAAACTCAATGAACGTGTGGCGAACCTGCATGGGATCCAGTGGCGCTAAGGCTTGCTCTTGAACGTCTGTTGGAGGCGCAGAAGTCGGCCAGTCAATGAAGTCTAATATATAACTCGCATTTTTACATTGGCGTGACTCGGTTAATCCTGTTGTTTCTTGCGGTGTCGAAGTCTAGATGGTTGAGTGGTGACCAGCAAGGCGCGTTTCAGAGACATCGAACTGAAGAGTTGCATATATCTGGGTATGGCTTTTCCTACTAACTGCCGGGTCCCTATAACCACAAGATGTCTCTTGCTCTATTTCCATTTGGTGTTTAACAGACCTTTAAGAGCTTCCTAAGCTCCCGTAGAAAGCATCCAGTGGGCAAGGCGAAAGGGCTCGTACTTTGGTAGACAGATAAGCGAAGTACTAGCGCTCATCCCACCTTTGTTTGGATCGTGGTCACCTGCAAAAGGTTCAATAGGATTCACCTTAATTCGCTGTGTTCAGGTGGCCAACGTCCTATTGGGTAGCCGCGACATTTTCTCCTGCACCTCCACATGCGCTATTGCGTGTTTCTTTGAGTAACGGACCATTTGATAACCAGGAAGTGTTTACAGACATATTTTCGTTTGAGCTTAGGCTCCTTCACCAACAACACAGCTCATGCTCTTCATGCACAAGAAGGCCGCCCCGCCCGAGCATTGAGCATACCGCGATCAAGACATCTGCTGAATGCATTCGGAAAGCTCTTGGAGGAAACAAGCGGATAAAGAAGACCCTGATCAGGATCCTTCTTACCTGCTTGCTCCCTCCACTACCAAACCACTGCGGGGTGAAGGAGGGAATACGAGCATCAAACTCCCACTGCAAGAAGTAGGGAGTTACGAAGGCACAAAAAAAAATCACGAAGAGGAAACTTCCAGATTGCCTTGTGATTAACCATAAGAGTTCAGGAGACAGGCGATGAAACTTTGTGTGGCCTCAACCACTTCATACCGGTTCTGTAGAACTGGGAGAGCCGTAGGACCTGACCCCACCCATGCACACGCACTACTGGAAAACCCATTATGATGTTCTTAGAACGGCAATTTGGAGTAGAACTAATCCAAGCAGGGGAGATGCCGCAACAACTCGAAGACAATGTATTGAACCCCTTCAAGGGGA
>HG713476.1:0-17294 GCA_000499725.1 Eimeria brunetti
TGAACACAATGAGCACGGCAAACTGAGGTTAGCATTGTTTGCCGTGATTGTAGTGAGTGTTCACTACATGGCTGTACTAGAGGCACGGGGAAAGGGCACCCGTGCAATCCAGGCTGCGGGGCTGGCAGCTAGTACCTATCGAAGCCAGAAAAGCCAGGGTAGACCTAGGGGGAGACCTGTAGATTGCTATGAACGTAAGGGACGTGGACTTCAGGCACTTGTATGTCCCAGTAGAAGGGAGCATGCTAAGCAACCGGGGGAAACGTGTAAGAAGAGGTGTGGAGGTATGGGACATTGCGCTAGAGACTGCCTTACACCTGGTCAAGAGAGGATACAGACAAGGGGAAGGCCTGAACAGCAGTGAGCACGTCCCAGCGCTGCCAAATCTGAGTGGTTAAACGACAAAACCTAGGTGTTGTGGAAGAGAAACGTTTTAGGCTGCCGTCTCACGCTGAAGGGGAAACTGGAAGGACCCTAGGTCCTGTCGCAGTAACGACAGGACTTGCTGCTATTCCAGTCTCCTCAAAGTGGGGAAACAGGCTGCTCAGTACGGAGGGACGGGCGGATGCGGGGGCTGAGGAAGGTAGGATGTGTCAGTAATCATCAGCAGTACAGGTTGAGCCAGTGCCTACGCCGGCATGAAGCGACGAGGAGGTACGTGGGCAGAAAGGAAACAGAGAAGAGCAGCAATATGTGACGGAGGAGGTATACAGGCCAAAAGACGACGATATTGTATGGTAATGGTGCCGGCAGACCTGTGATAACGGAAACTGCAGCAAGGGAGGTGTTTTGTGTATTGTGGCTACCACCGCGGCATTGCGAGTTGAGGTGGCTGAGGGCCCGTGCAAAGCGCTGTTAGGTACAGGCGCTTCAAGAAGTTTCATTCACACAGAAGAACGCCTACAGCTTAAGGTGCGGCGACTTCCAGATGAACGCATGTTCACGGTAGCTAACGGTGGATGACTACTATTGGTCGTGCGGTGAAGGAGTTGACGATGTGGTGTGGACATACACGTTTCTCCGGAGATTTATTACTAGGCCATTTTCTCTATGATGTGGTACTGGGGCTTCACTGGGTGACCGAAGATGACAACATAAGGCCGCATGGTATTTTCAGTCCGGCGCACTAACCTATGTGAATTGCACATGGTGTGAGGTGCCTATCATCCGAATCTGTGCGGAAAAACGAAAGGGTGGCGGCGCTGTAGAAGCGCCCCAGGGGACCCCTGCTGAGCAGGCATACGAGATATTGGACAAGCAAGTGGCAGGCATGTCAGCGGGAGAAGCAGCAGTATTCCTACCTCCGCCTCCTAAGACGTACAAATCCCGCGCAAGGGTAGGGGCGAAGGCACGGAGAGACTCACTAATCCAACAGGCTAATGAGAACACAAAATGTGTGAGGGATCGACAGAACGGATTGTATCTCATACTGGCTTTACAGCAAGCCGGTGGCATCGTGGAATTTAGGTTTTTGTGTGAATGACAAAGGGCGTTAAGCCGTGCATTGGCCGAGCACTGCAACTCTCCTACCGAGCAGGCCAGCCCCCACGCCCTCACTGTCACAAAAAGGGCTGGCGATGAGGAGGACTCATCGTGGCCAAAGGCAAAACTAGAACATTCTTAGTTCAGTGAGTGAATGGAGTAAACTCAGTCGCAGTATAACCCGTTGGGGATACTTGAGGTGGTACGCGCGCTTCGAAAAATTTTCCCTGATAACCCTGCCCGCGGCGTTGCCCCCGGAGCATCCAAACGATAATTATATCCTCCTGGTGCCGGGTAAACTACCTGTTAAATCCGCCACCTGCCGTATGATACCACATCGGTCGAGTTTCTACGAGCAGGAGGAAGCTAAGTTCGGACAGGGTTGGGCAGAAGCAATCGGTATACCAACGATACCCTGAAAGCAAAAGTGAAAGCCAGGTGCAATGCTATAGTTGCAAAGGTCGTGGTCATCGGGCAAGGGGCTGCCCAAACGACAATCTCTAGACTAGGAAGCATGGTAGCCGTTGCAAGAAATGTGGAGGAGTTGGCCACTGGGTCCAACCAGGTTGTGTCAAGCAAGCGAGCAGGCGGAGAAAGAAGCAGCTGCCAAAGTGAAGAGGGTGAAAAAGAATATCCAGAGGGGAAACAGGAGGGCCTAGCAGGTTCAGCGCAGAGCCAGCCTATTCCAAGGGGGCATGAACAGGAGGCAGCCAGGATGTCAGTGGGTTTGGGTAGCTTGTTTTTCTCTGATGAAGTAATCCCGCTTACAGCAAAGAGAAGGGGCATGCGGATGTTGGAACCTAGAGAGGGCATTCCTGCTAAAGTACCAGGAGGCAGGAGGCCTGGCCGAAAAGACAGTAGGACTCAGCAATTGTTGTTGCAGCAGGAGACAGAGTCACAAGACGCGCAGCCAGTACGAGGGGGAAAAGCGCAAGCTGGACACCAAATCAGCCACCGGCCACAGGAAGGGCCAGTTTTTGAAGATGAAAGGGGTTTATACCCATTGGATGATAAAGACCAAACCCTCGTTACTGGGGCCCTCGCGAGCTGCAACGAAGCAGGAGGACTTAAGGTACGCAATCCTCAGCAGTAGCTGACGTCTTTTCCCTGTCACTTGGAGTCGTGAGTGCACAGACCCAGGGCCAGGGGCTGCGAAGGTGGAGGCCACTTATCAGGTGCAGTGCGCCTCGTCGCAACTAATGAAGTATGCCAGCTTCACGTGCAAACACAACCAAACCTTCTTTGCCCCATACTGTAAACTTGTAGACAATTTTTGAACGTGTGTTATCGCGTGGAGGCTGCGTACTAAGGGCAAGTGAATGCTCCTCAATCGCCTTCTGACAGTCTCCGCCACACTCCGAAGAAGACGTTCCAGTGGAACCTGTGGTCCAGCCTTTGGAACCCTCCCAAGGCCAAACTAACAGCCCTCTTACATTTTTACTACCAAAGTAAATTTGAGTCCTCGGGGAGTTCAGTCTAGAAAATAGGAAAAGGAGCCGAGCTGGCCCCATCTGCTTGGCCCTTCAACGCTCTTGGGCCGCAGCAGTATTACGCGCTGCCAGAACTGTGACCACTGTACCCTGCACTACCATACTACATCCTTTTAAACAATACTTAGTGACTAAACAATACATAGTCAATTACCATTTATAATTCATTGTTTATTGGTTCTCTTAAGGCGATATGCACTGAAGCAGTCACTCGGAGGCCCAAGGCAAGCTGCAACTGAACATTGTAGCGCCTGGCACTACGGCATGGGCTGCCGTAAAGGTGCAGATAAGGTCTGTTAAGGAGTATACGGCTTCCGAGTTCATATAACGCAAACAAAATACTTCAGTTCAAGAAATATGCCAATAATTACTACCTGAACAGGAGAAGGAGAAAGCAAAGACGCGCAAGGCCCTGGGCAATGCCAGCAGTTGACCAGAGTACCGGCGAACCAGACTCGGCCGCGAGCGGCGGGCAGTGGGCATCTGTCAGGTAGTTCAACAATACGAACCGGGTGGAAAATTTTTGGTTAAATCCCTTACTAATTTTGAATTAGGTAAAACTTGGAAGTGTTTACTTGCCCGCGATACTTGCAGTTGCCCCGGGGCCCTCTAATGCAAGCACAGGGATTCCCTGAGTCCCTGCTTTCGACGGTTGCGGAGTGCTGCTGCGTGAAATACTATCATATTTAACTTCAATACCTGGTTCTCAATGGAGCTTTCATTTGCGTACCCCGCCTCTCCAGGGCCGGCCGGAAATACATGGGAGCGTGGTTATGGCTCTGTCGTACCGCAACATATTCGTCCTGTACACCAGGGCGTCGACCTAGAAGTTCCCAGCGTTTCCAAGATGCTTGGTGTGGAAAGGCACCCAACCAGAGCTCTTGCAATGCTTTCTGTCCTGGGCGTCGCCCTTGTTATTTTATTTCTTCTTGCGAGATGCTTCAAAGCACTGAAGTACAAGGGGAAAACGACTGCATTCGGAAGCGGAACCAGGAAACTAGCAGAGGGACGAGACGACCAATGCACTGTGAGTTTTTCCGTGCAGAAAGGATGGCCCTGAGGCACAGGAGTTGCTTATCGGTCGGGTGAGGAGAAACGAACCGGAGGGTCGATAGCAAATACTCCTGGAGGTTCGCGAGATGCAGCGCAAAAATGAGTGCAGGAGATCTGCCGGAAATCGTGTGCAACTCATTCGTGTGTTCGTAGTGTATTGGCTTACAGGGAGGTTCAGATCTTTTGAACAGTTTACGCATTTGGCTAGGGAAAGCAGATACCTGCAGCGGTCGAAATGCAGCGTTTGGTGCTGATTATATCTTATATGCTACCTATGCGCATTGATCTACTGCGAGAAGGTGCTGGTGGAACTGGCTGGATGCCCTTGTGGTTCTAAGAGGGGCCTACTTTCAATCTTCCAGGGGGCTGCTGCAACTGAAAACATGCGGGAAACTGTGTTTGGTTTCCCCACAATTCCCAACAAAATAGCTCTCATCTGGAAGACGATGCGGGGCTCCCCTTTTGGTTGTAGCAAGCGACGAAAACAATACAAGTGCCACTCTGGCGCATGTGTTGCTGCAGGGTGCACTAACTGTCAGTGGGTAATGCCGCTCAGTGGGTGGTAGTGACCTCCGCTTAAGGCATTTAGTATGGCGTTCCCAGAATATGGGTAGAGCAGCACTTCACGAGCCCGCACGAAGAAACAAGCTGAAATATTTGTAAGTGGGCTTCCTTCAGAAGAACACTTTGGTCCCCAACACTGCACCCCATGACTGTTTTGGCTCTACGATATCTGTACAAGTGCGCTCACGCGCAGATATCATGCTCCGCACCTCACTGGCCTTGATTTTATGCACCAAAAGCCTATACGAACAAGCATCACGTTTCTTTGATATGCTGTTGCCGTGATTGAGGGGGTGAGCCACTGCAACGCAACGGGCGGGCATCAACTAGGTGCGCATTGTCGATGTGGACGAGCTGGCGTTGGCATTTATCGTGACCAATAATTTGTGCCCAAGAGACCGTTTGAGCTATTGCAGTTTCTGAGCACTTCATCGACCTTGCTTGCCTTCCTTGACTAGCCGAACCACAGCCGCTGCTGCGTCCCTCTTCACGGGCTCTTTGTGGCGTGCGGGTGCACACTTCGAGGAGACGATGAGAGGGGGCTTACACATGGCTACGGGAAAACCTTACTTGCAACACGCGTTGCTGTGCCCGGGACCATTTCCGGTTTTACCGGAACGGGCAAGGGCGATGGGGCAATCCAAAGTACTGTAGTCGAGTACACAGCAGTGTATGCACAGGGCTGGCAGCACTGGTGCGGTAAAAACATGGAATAAGAGGTGCAGGCATGATGAAGTACTATTACGGTGTACGTGGATGGCGCCGCGAAAGTACGGACGCATGGAAATGAGGCAGAGGGCAGATAAGCCGTTGGAAACTCGAGGCATACCATCGCCGTAGTTTGTCATGAGTGGTGAGAAAGGTCAGGGGAAGGTACGGCGCCGCTTGCTTATCTGAGCTCTATGGTGCAGCGCATTGTATCTTATATACTGCGGGGAGGGTGCCGAATGTTAGCCCTTAGTTACATGAGTTGGAAGGGCCCTGAATACACAGAAAGAAGTGAAACCGGACAACTCTGCCACTTCAGTGTCTCAGCAAGTTACCGAAGCGTTTTGCCCTCTCCGGTTCGTCGCCATAACACGCACCTGAAATTAAGTTCACTCCAATGCAGCACCATAGCTCTTCGTCTATCAATGGTACAAGTCAAGTGCTGCTCCTGCGGGCTTTCAACCGAACAGCAGTCACCAGGTTGGAATGCAGTATAGAATTATTTGTTGCTTGAAAGTACTGGGCGCTGCCTCGGGAACGGCGAAGGCTGTCCCATTCCGGAGAGTGCCTGTGAGCGTTGACGGAGCACGTGCGTGATGCAGAAAGTACGCACATTAGCGGAATCTAGAAATTCATTGCTTGAACGGTGCCGTAGCTGAGAAGACACATCTATAATGGAACTGATCAGCCGCTGAGGCATCAGATCGAATTGGCGAGCGTGTGTACCTCCATGGCTCGTGGCTCGTCGTAATGCAGGTTGCCGCTGCCGCACCGGGCACTTCCCCCCCCGTACTATTTGAGTCAACTGCTTGAGGCAGTGGCACTAGGGCAGCGTAAGCTAATAAAGTGAGCATGCGAAAATTTATGTGCGGGGCGGGTAGCATAAGTGTGACTGAGGCGTTGTGTACGAGAGGTATACACTGTCAGACCCTAATATCGTGCGCGTCAGGGTCGCCACAAATGTGCGGGGGCAGGAAGATGAGCTGGAGGGCATAAGCAGTTGGAGGATCTGAAAACGTTGCCCACTTCGTTGGGTTCCTGCAGTGACGAAGCCGCCTACCAAATGTCTTGCTGCTTAGAGGCCTAAGCTTCAGCGGGAGCACAGGCTTGCAACATGCATATGACAGCGAGCTTGAAGGTTGCAACTATCAGTTGCTTGCGTCGGTCAAACTTCCGATGCAAAGCGTGCAAAGAGTGCAACATAGAGCTACGTTGCTGCAGCAGTATCTCGGCAAGTTCCCAGCGTGACTTGCCCTCCCCCGTTTGTCGCGATAGCACGCACCTGAACTTATTTCCAGTTTGCCCCAGCATCTTTACTGTTCCTATACCAATGATGCACTCAAACGGCTGCGTTTACGGGCTTTTTGAGCTTCGCTACTTCCGTACCGCAGCTTCTCAGCAAGCTTTCGACGTGGTTTGGGTTCCCCGGTTATTTTTTGGTACATGCACCTAAAACTGAATCCGTTTAGTTGAACTGCTGCATGAAGACATTTGGTATGCTAAAGAGACCAGCACTACCTCGGGGAAGCGAACCCTCATGCTGTTCGTTTGCTGGGAGAGTCCCTCAAAAACAGTATGGGTTTTTCCGGTACGCATTCATGATGCCGGAAGTGCGTGCATGGTGGAATCTGGACACCCGCTATCTGAATGGAGTCGCGGGTGCGCAAACCCGTCTATCAGCAGCCGATGCTTCAGAGCAAAGTGCTAAGGATATGCGGCGTCTCTGGCTAGTCGCGATTGCAATCGCCACTGCGCCACGCGGAAATCGTCTGTGTACCTTGTGCATGCGCTGCGTTTAGACAATGTGAACTGGACAGCTAATGTAGGATTTCACGGGGATTGTCTTTCAAAGTATTGGGATGTGAAGTGACGGGCATCAGCAGGCCATATGCGAGAATGCAGTGGCAGATGGGCGACGATTAGAAAGGAACGTCCACCCGGATTTTAAACTGACAACATCCGGGCTGCCTTGTGCTTCTGGAGGGATGCAATCCACATCTTTAACAGCAATGCAGATACAATAATAGTTAATGATATTGGCGCAGCCGGGTGTGCGTGTTTAAGTTGGTAGAGCTAATTCAGGACCTGTTTGGTGCGTTGGTTTGCTCCAGTTCGGGTGCTACGAGTACTACGGAAATAAGGAATACGGATTTTCACGCGAGCCTCTGTTAAGGAACTTGATGTGCTGTTGAAGGGTGTTCAGTTTTTTCTGGTTGTTGCTCGTAGCAGAGTAGCTGATTGGAGGAGAGACTATGGACAGAAGCACGACAAACGTCCCCGATTCACAGTTATTGCTAAGCTCGTGATGTTTCTGGCCTGCGTTTATCTCGTTAACAGCTGGGCAAACAGCGTACTTCAAATGATGCATTGCTTTGGAATACCACGAGCCAGTCATCTACTGCGGTTTCCACAAGAATATTTCTTTGGCTAGTCGGGACCGCGATGTTCGAAGCAGATGAAGGTCAAAATGGTGTGTGCAGTGGCGGCGGGTGGCGGCTCGCAGACTGGAANGCGCATAAGTCGGGACTCGGCCTCGTTCCACTTGGTTCAAGTAGCAAC
This sequence comes from Eimeria brunetti, assembly GCA_000499725.1. Taxonomy (NCBI): domain Eukaryota; phylum Apicomplexa; class Conoidasida; order Eucoccidiorida; family Eimeriidae; genus Eimeria; species Eimeria brunetti. The sequence goes on from HG713476.1 coordinate 7,857, forward strand.
CTCGCACACACTGCTGTTTTGACGCATATCTCCTTAGCAAACCCAGCTTCTTACCCTTGCGTGACAATCGCACATTTGGGGACGTTCCCAAGCAGCCCAAAGCAGGCCTTCCCAACTTATCCTCAGGAAGTGCGAGGCTCGAGTGGCATAAAAAGCCTGTGCAGATCCGCTCGCTATTTGACAAAGTGCTGCAGTGGAGTATCGAAGGCGGAACCCAGATGTAGAGCGCTGTTAGCGAATTTCTGTGCTGGTGAACGTGCTTTTGAGGCATGCGTAGATGTATGTGGCGTCTGTCCAGGAAGTGGGCTGCATGATGGACAGGAACCACTTCTTGCAGGAATTTTCGTCGCAGGAGAGACTTCAATGCAGAGTCTAGACCGAGGTAGCAGTTAATGGGAATCCCTATTGTTGGAGTCTCCGCTAGATTCAGCAGGCAGTCTAGGGTGCTAAATTTGGCGCAGACGATAACTATGTGTGCTGCCACGGGGAGATACAACGCGTTTCCAAAAGGCCACGCAATAAGTCGCTTCTGCATATTTCGATGGTTCGCAGAACTACTGCCTGCGTAGACGTCCGTCCAACGTAGCATCCAGTGGCCAATGCGTGGGATATTGCTATCGTTAAGACTTTGCCTGCTATGTAGAAACATGCTTTAAGAGGCTGTTCTTGCAGTTCTGTGTTGCTGAAGTCTGCATCTTTTGGAAACCCGCTCTACGCTCTCTCTGTGCAAGACATCTGTTGCTTTTTAAGCGTGAAACACATATATAAGAACGCCTCAGAGCCTAGCTGTGCGTTTGAGGTATCGATGCGAAAGGGCCAACAGAAAAACGGTTGGCGCTGTGTCGTTGCACTGCGGTTTGCGCACTGAGGTTCCGAGGTAGATCAGCTATGGCCTCGGATGCTGCGCGGCGCGGGAAACACGAATGGCGCCTCCACGCAAGCACTGTGAAGGGAAACAAGGAAGCAGCGCGTTTACACTGCACCGGCGGTAAACCAGTGTCTTGTGCAGTTTCCTGCCGGTGAGCTTTGTGGAGAGACAGGAAGGAGGTCTTTTCAACGTGCACTCAGGACGTGTGTGGCTGGGGTGACCCGTAAAGGTCCTACGTATTGGGTCTCCTTAATTGACCGCGTCTACATTTGGTGTCGAGTGGACGACGCTTTGTCCTTACACCCCGTAACAACGTGATTAGAACGCACAGGGAATGCAACAGGCTGCTCGTTCTTTCATGCGAATGTCCACGTGCCAGTGTGGCATGCTGCGTATTCGCCGTAGGGGACGCGCTCTCAGATGCACTAGATATAGCGGCGTTGCCCAGCCACCAAGGATATGCATAGTGCAGTTCGGAGAAGGGGATAAGTCCTGTCGGAGTTGATATTAATTGTTAACTTATAGTGCAAAAAACGTTCAGTTGAATTTACTAAGACCGTTAATACAATATTCTAATAAACTGTGTGCTGCAGTGACTGCTTGTACATAAACAGTCTTGTTTTTGGTCGCAAGATTAACCTCAAGGTCCACTCGCAATTAGCTTCCACAATGTGGCAGGCAGCGTGCTCGTGCGTAAGGCTACAGATAGAAAGAGAACCAAATTATTCATATTTAAGCCAGTACGCAGATGGCAGGTTTGGGATAGAATCCGTTGAGGAGCGATCAAACACGTAGGTGTGGCAGACAGCCACTAACCCACCCCAACCTTTGGGTGCGTGGCTGGCCGCAGTCGATCATGCTTTTCCTACGAATACAAATAGCGTTTGGCGAATGGGGCCATGCCCGTGCTCTCGGTTGCTGTGTTGGTGGGGGCACTACGAAAGCAGAAGGTGTTTATCAGATGCCCACATAGTCGCGTGGAGTGTTGATTTGGGGCTTTTCCGCTTGATGTTGGCGCAGAAGTAGCGTTGGCACTTTTACATTCCGACTCAGCAGAGATTTAGAGCCTGCGAATTCGTCTTTGCAACGCAGTGGATGTGGGATTGATTCGCTGAGTGTGCAGCAATCGCGCATATGGCAGGCTGCGGATGTGGGGAACTTCGGTTGAGAAGAGAAGGCACAGTCGCATGCGACGAGCAGCTTCTGGATCACCGCAGCCGTTGAGCACGCAGCCAATCGTATTCGACTTCTTTGACTTATCAGCAGCATGGATGCTCGGCGCATGCCACCTTGTTTTCGTTCCTTAACGGTGCCTTCGTGCAAGATACTACGAAAGAGCCGGGTCTTCACGATTGTATTGCGAATGTGCAGTTGGGAGTTTGGGGTGCGTACAGAGGCATCTGTGTGTGATTGGAACCTGCAGTAGCGATCAGTGGCTCACCCGCACACAGATGTAGCAACAGCGCACGATCGGTAGATCAATGTGCACAGCAATAAGAGAATGCGGTCTATGCGTTCATGATGCAGCCAGTGCGGATACAACAGACCTTGGATAAGCACTACTTGCGTTTAGTAGTCGAGGCAAAGATGCATCTGATATGGACTTGCTTAACAAGCCCAGTCTTTGTACACATGAGGGCGTCGTCCGTGTACCTTTCTGAAGAATCGTAACAAATAAAGCAGGGCCTTTGTGGGTTTCTCTGCATTAGTTCAGTCTACAGCCTGACACAAGAAGTTGCGGATTGTTGCTTGTCTTGGACAGCAGGCAGTCGTGATGGCGGACTTTCACTCAGATGCAGCAGCGACGGAAGGCCAGCAGGTGCGTATCTGCAGGGTGGTAAGCATACAACGTGCAAGCGGACGATGCAGCCTGTATGTCTAAGGCCGGATTTGGAAACTGTCTATCTGCGTCATTTTCGTCAAACTGTGGATGCACACATATATGAGGTGGAGGTGTTCACGGGGCTGCTCAACAGCTGACATATATATATATATATATATATATATATATATATTACCCCTTCAAAAATGACGCCTGCGCCTATAAGTTTCTTTTGTGACAAGCAATATGTTTCGCTGGTGTGTACGGGAAAGCCTATGCGGATGTTTGTTATAAGGTATGCAAGGTATATTCAGCTCTTTTGGAGCGTACAGTAGCTGCAACTCAGGTCCAAGCGTACAACGTGCAGGACAGTAGCTGCAGATCAGGTAGAAGCGTCGCCCACGTGGCCGGAATGTGTGTGCGCAGCAGGGACAAATTTGTTTTATTAAATGCGGGAAGCAGCAAGTCCTTAAATGGATTGCCTAGTACACCTGCTGGCCAAGAAGGATAGCAAAATTACGGAACGTGTCAAACGGACCTTTTGAGCAGCGGATGTATGTAAGGGCTCTTCTGACTCAGTGTTGCGTCCTTGATTTGCCGCCACAGTCAAGGCAAGTACCATCTTGAGGCATCTGCGTGTCAGGAGACTGTGCTTTTCCAGGGTCCAACGTATTTTACAACAACACTTCTCGCTCGATCCCATGCAAAACACTAGCCTAGCATGCGATAATACCTGTTACATGCAGACACTACTCGTGAATATCGCCCGCGCACATGCAGTGGTACCGAAGAACTGACTATTCTGTTTTCATATCAAAGTACGTGTTGAAGAAATGGGTCGGTCTCAATAACAAAATGGGCATGTGGCACTGTTTAGGAACTGCGTGGTTAGCACGAGGGGCAAACCAAGGGACACAATCTACCTTAAGCCCTAACCCCTTAACAATTCGCCGATGGAGCAAACCGAGTGAGTCCGCTGGGTATCCAAGTGTCGATTTCGCTCTGTCGCTTCCGTCTGTTGGCACAAATGGGTTCGCGAGTCCGCCGTAGCAGCTGAAATGCGAATCATGTCACCCAATCGCTCCGTGCTCCATGCACCTGCCAAATGCTGTGCATCCAGTGGATTACCTACATTATTTGGTCAATCGGCCAGGCCCAACTTGCTCTATTATCTTGGCAAACTAATTGTTCCTATGCGGGGCGAGAAAGAGCTGTTCTCTAATCAGCCGTTGGCCTGGAACGTGCACATGCCGTTGTTTTCGGGGGTATCTCGAGGCATATGGGCAATGCGATGCCAGGAAGACGCGTTGAAATTCCGATAGTACTCGTTATTTCGGCTAACTGATGGGGCCGCCTTTTTCCGATTCGTCAACCTCCGGCTGCTTGTAACCTCAGCGACTGCATTTGGTAGTGTACTGGGGCTCGCTACGCATGTTTGTGCCGTCGTTGTTGTTCGGTTTCACAGCAGTACGAGTCCTGTAGCCCCGGCCGCGTTCCACCAGGGTGTCCGGTTGGGGAACTGACGTCCGCTGTAGCAAATGTTTGCTGCGTTATGGGAGAAAGCTGTCGCGCTGCTACATAAAAGAGCACATATGACAGTACGTGAGTATAGGCCAATTATGTACCGACCATAGCGCTGATAAAAGCAGACTGCAGCGAATACGTACTCCCTTAATTTAATGAGCTGTAGATTCTTTAGTAGATTCTTCAGTTGCCACCAGGTCCTAAGAGATGATTGAAGTAGCAGTTTGACTGGCATTGAAGTGGTCATTTGCTGCGGAGTGTGTGAAAGCGGACAACTGCGGTGGGCTGGCACGAAGAGATTGGGAGTTATGCTGGTACACTGGCAAAACTCATAGCACCATTCTGATGAACGCATGATGAAGTACGTTTTTTTATATAACCTTCATCGGCGCCGAGCGGCGACGTTGTGGACTGATAGAGCACAGAGAGGGAGTGGGTGGGGTGCTTTCGAGTACGTCGTCGAACGTATTCGGCCTTGTTGACTCTTCGCCGCTGCAGTCAGGAACTGCCGAATTCGAAGATTTAAGAAGACTAAGAATTGGGCTGGTTGCATGGATTTTGATCTCAGCATGTAGTTGGAAGTTCAGGGTGAGGTGTAGTTAGACACTAGCACTATGAAATGTTTATTGCCTGATGGAAGGGCGCGGTAGCAGAGGGACACCACAAAGCGCTTTGGTTGTTGAGTAAGAGGCTGTGCTGAGAGGGGGCGGCATAGCTGTGGCAAAGGTGTGCCCAAGCAGGTGCATAGAATATCGCATTTAGATATGCACCACCTGGTTGGTCTTGGGGGAGAGCAGATACGTGTGACGCAGAGCAGCTAAACAGGTGGGTCGCCTTAACGCCTTTCCGTTTTTGTCGTAGTCCCTCAATTCACCGGAGTTGCGTTTCCAAGGTCACCTCGTCGACATATTGTTGTTTTAGCTTCTCAGTTGGCTACCATACAACAGCTCGTCGCAAGCGCCACAGTAGCGGTTTGGCCTGCGGTAGAGGGGATAGCAAACTGCTGCACAGTGAGAGCGGTTCTCGGGGTAAGGGGTGGACATTGCAGACCAGCACCTTCCGAATGATGTGCGCGTTTCACGGCATTCATTATGTCTGCACACGCGCAAGTTGCAGACAGTGCGGATAAACTGAAATTCACTGTTCGCTGCCTGAGGCGAGCAGCAAAAGCACAGGAAAACGTGATTGAAACATGTTCAGAAATCGTGCTTTCTGAACAAGTTGCCGACACCGTCGACCATCCCCGGCCTTTCCGGACAGCTGATTCTGGGATCATTTTGTCCGTGAGCACAATTTCTGCAGCTTATCAACTCAGCGAGGAGACTAAAATCTTTGCGGGTTTTCACGCAAAATTTCAGGTAACAATTGCAACACCGATGCAGCAATAATGAGTCGTGTGGCCTCAAGAAAGCACCTGAAGGCATGCAAAAACAACCCACCGTAGACGATATATTGGAGGGTCTTTGAGGAGCCTTAGGGCAATCCGTATTATGAATTCATGATACAATTCATGATACAGGAATTGTTTATTCAGCGCAGGATAGAATTCAGCCACGCATGCTGAGCAGCCAGTGCGTCTACCACTCATAACAGAGTTACTCAACAGAGGCTTCGGCTGTCCTAGACGGGCGCTTTACTTTTCCATTGCTGTTCGCCTTCAAGCGTGCGAATCCATTACCCGTATTTTGGTGTATCTGGCGTGCTGTCGCATTGTTTTAGAATGGCCTGAGTAGTAGGGCTGCTATTGAAGGTTTGTACGAGGGTGTTCTGTCACGTTGGCCTGCATTGCGGGGAGTATTCGTTGGCCACTACCGGGATTGAGCCGCGAATACGCACACCAGTACGTCAGAGCTTCTCACTGGCGAAGGCTTGGGAGCCAGTTCAACTGCCGAGCATTTGCGGCGCTGGCGGCTTGATGTCTCAGTCGCCGCTGCATCAACCCAAACATCTTCTGTGCACCATGCTATTGCATTGTTTCCAAATCACGCGAACCATACATCTACTGCGGGTTCCCAGGAAATCCTCATATTGGCATACCGGGCTGTGATGTGTACTCATTTCACGGAAACAGTCTTGTGTTTTCTAGTAATATCAACCGTACGCTCCACTATCCATTAGCTTCAACGGTGTGAAAGGCAACGCGCATATGTGGGTAAGGGACAAGGCATTCATGAAGCAGCCAGTGAGTAGATTTCTGGCTTAGGATATGGGAAACGAAGGATGAGAAGCGAACGAACTGTGGCATACGAAAAACAACGGGCAGCTAGCTTTAATTTTTGAGCACGCGGCTGATCGTAACAGGGTTGGTATTTCGTACTGCTTCGCGTACAGCGCTGCGTCCATGATCCCCGTTGCTGGACTGATGCCGCATAGGAAGAAAACATTAGCTCGTGAAGAATTCGACGCGGCTGTCCAGTTAGCAATTTGGCTTGTTCATGACTGATTTTATTTCATGTTGAAGGCGGGAATAGCGTCAGTACACCTGCATCCAGGTGCCGCAGTGCTGCAAAGCTGCCGGTGGGTTTACAAAACACAGCCAGAATGGGATCGACTCAACGAACATGCAGCCAGTACGCACATGGATGGTCTATGGATTGGGAAACGTTTGTTGTGAGGTGAAGGCCCAGTCGCCTATGACAAACATCCGCTGACTCACTTCAACCGCTGAGCAAGCACCCGTCTGTATTCGGCTTGGCGCGTCAGCATCATTATTTGTGCTTCGCTCCGGAAGCAGTGCCCATTCTACCGATCGCAATATTAATGCACGAAGACCACAGGTCTTGGCTATTTTGATGGGGCTGTCCAGTTAGGAATATGGCGTGTCTATGAAGGATGTTTCCACCCGTATTGGGGGGTTCGCAGTGGCGATGCCACTTGTACCACGCTAAATACCAAAGCTGCAGGACCTGCAAGTGCGTTTACGTAACACAACAGGCATGGGATTTATTCATTGGACATGAACCCAGTATGCATATGGCGGGTCGCGGAACTTGGCACCTTAGGCTGGGGGGCGGGGGCGCAGTCATACGTGAAAAACAGCCGTTAAGGCACCTCAACCGTTGAGCACGCAGCCGACTGCATTGGGCTTGCATGTTTTTTCAGAAACATAATTAATTCTCGGCGTGCGCAACTATGTTCCAGATTCTTCCATTGACGCTAGATGATACGAAACCCCCATATCCTGAAGGTATTCACGCTACATGCATATTTGGAGTTTGTAGTGGGCATGGAGGGTGCTTCTGCTTGAGGCTGGCAGTGGCTGTCTGTGTCGCACCCACAGGCAGGACTAGCAGCAATGCAAGATAGGCAGGCAAGTGTATGTAGCACAAGGGGAATATGGCATTTACGATCACGATGCAGCCAGTGCGCATAAATCAGGACTTGCGCAAACGAAGCCTTTTGCGCATCATAGAGGCAAAGGTGCATTTTGCATGTAGCGTCTCAGAATATACAGTCCTTTGATACATGTGTGGTGCCTGTTGGCCTCCTTAGCTAATTGGAAGTGCCGCACACCAGATGTTGTCCGTGTACGTCGCTCCTGGGCTGTTTCATGCAACTCAGAACTGTATAGCTTTTTCGGGCTTTCCTGTATTAACACAGTTTGAAGCCTGACTCGCGACGTTGCACATTGTTGCTTGCCGTGAACGGCAGGCAGTCGTCTTGTCAGATCCTCAATCTGATGCAGCAGCGGTGCAATGCCAGCGGGCGCGCATCAGCAGCATGGTAAACATAGGGTCAGTACGCGCTCGAAACGGCCGGTACATCTACGGCAAAACTAGGAAATGGTCCCTTTGAGCCAGTGTAGCGATTAAAGCGCTTCACTAAACCTGTAGTGCGTTGGGGGCTTGCCACAGTCGCCACCCTGCTGCACCGAGATACGTTGCGTCTAGAACACGTTGAAGCACTGTTTCGGAATACCACGAGCCAGTTATCTACTGCGGTTTCCACAAGAATATTTCTTTGGCTAGTCGGGACCTCGATGTTCGAAGCAGATGAAGGTCAAAATGGTGTGTGCAGTGGCGGCGGGTGGCGGCTCGCAGACTGGAANGCGCATAAGTCGGGACTCGGCCTCGTTCCACTTGGTTCAAGTAGCAACCTCGCACACACTGCTGTTTTGATGCATATCTCTTTAGCAAACCCAGCTTCTTACCCTTGCATGACAATCGCACATGTGGGGACGTTCCCAAGCAGCCCAGGGCAGGCCTTCCCAACTTATTCTCAGGAAGTGCGTGGCTCGCGTGGCATGAAAAACCACAGTACTGTTGGCTCTGTGCCGGTTTATGGGGTGAGTGTTACGATTGTCGTTCGGCGTCGAAGCCACGTTTTCAGTTTGACTGGCATTGAAGCCGGCATTTGCTGCTTGGTGTGTAGGATCAGGCGACTGCAGTGGTGTGCCACAAAGAGATTAAGCTCCAGGCGGGCTGCCTGCACTACGCTGATGCCTGCATTGTGCAGCAGGTTCTGTACGTATCCTCTATCCGCGTACAAAGGATATCGCGCACCGATGCCTCACAGGACAGCAGGAGCTGTGGTATTTTTGGAAATAGACAACTTCCCGGCAGCCTCGGCGTCTTAGCGCTGTTTACGCGGTGCCGCTTGGTCGGTCTGTAGGGACTGTAATTGCTCTTCGGCGTTGCGCCACTCCTTTTGCCTGCCCTGTTGTTTGGCTCTTCAGAAGTAATGCAAGGCCTACAGCACTGCATGCTTACATGTAAAGGTCTATTCAGCAGCTTGATAGGCCCTCGAACAGGTTGATTGCAAGAACGAAGAACTAGCTGTTGAATGGCTTCAAATACACTGTTCTGCAGAGAGCCAATCAGCATGTGGCTGCACAGCACTGAATCTAAGACGAAGAGCGGTTGGTGCAGGAGGTGGGTTGGCAGTCGAATGAATGTAGTCCAGCTGGACTGCGGAGACAAATCATGCATAGGCGTGTCACAGACCTGCTTACATGGAGATGCTGAGCAGCCGCGCCTTTCAAGCACGCCGCTGGTTTTGCTAGGCTTCTGCACTATACAGTGATCACATGTGCGTCTATCCACGCTTGCTATTGACGCGTGTGTTTTTTATTGCAACACCACCAACAGTTTTTTGCGGGAAAGAGGGTGCGCGCACGGCTTGGTGTACGTATTGCTTGGTGAGAAGATATCGCCGTAAGGTGATGGAGTGCGCATGTGCCGGGGCTCAAAAGCGTGTTCCTAGTGCTGTGGGCATAGGTGTGATT
>HG713477.1:0-17181 GCA_000499725.1 Eimeria brunetti
ATGAACACAATGAGCACGGCAAACTGAGGTTGGCATTGTTTGCCGTGATTGTAGTGAGTGTTCACTACAATATCTCAAATGTGCACTCCCGCTTAGAGCGGTATTCTGCATTGAGTTGGGACCATATTCCTATTGACGGCAATACTAAAGGGCGGCCTGTTAGTCAACATAAGATTTTGGCCGATCGCTCCAAGGAGACTCCGCAGTATCCTTATTTGTGAAGCCATTCATTTCCACTGCTCTGGCAGGGCTTCCTGTTTGAGGGCAGTATACGCAGAGTAGGTTTCGGTACAATTGAGGGCATACGGCGAGGCGAGGCACTAAGGTTAGAAGTCTCCCCTGTTGCCGCCTACCTCTGAGGTATCAGGTCCAGCGCTAAAACCGGTCATTTGCGGTCCACTAATACGCATCTTGAGGGAGCACGACATCTAACAGCGAGCTTGCTGTGGAGCTGCGCTCGAAGCCCCTTCTACAAAAATCACTCCAGAGGAGGTACGAAAGTCCCTGTGAGGATGTTTAAGATTAGCGCAGGCTTGCGAAGCTGCCTGACAGCTGCCCTTACGTTGTGTACGTCTGCAGAGGCATTTCGCGTTTTCACAATCGTGAGCTCGTTCCAGAAAGACAAGGTACCTTCCTAACCGGCATGCTTAGTGCACATCGGGGTAGGGAAAGCTCAAGAAAAAGGCTCTGTTGCACGTATACTCCTAGGCCTGGGCTGCTACAAAATGAAGAAAATCTCGTCGGACTTTTAATTCTGTTAGGCTGAAGGAATTGCTGCGATGGTGTATCTAACGCGCTTTTGAGAGGAACGCCCTATTTAGCGGATGCAATGTATGCTTTGGCGAAAATCACTGTCACACAAGGCACGCTTTCATGCTCCTCGATGCTCAGTTGTGCTGAGCGATCAAAGATACAGGGGCGACGATCGCTTCCGCACTGGTCTCTATAACGTCGCATATTTTGGTTTGACTCCTCTTGGAGACAAGCTGAAACCTAAGCTGCCCGTGTGTTTCATCGCAAACTTGCATTTTTATGCTTTTGCATGCAAACGCTTTTCAGGTAGCATTTGCGACACACGGGAGCGCTCTATAGACCCGTGAAGCTTTGATTCACTGCCCTGCAAACATTGTGACCCATTTGGGGCTGCACTTGTGCAGGTGGATTCACTGGGTCAAAAAGCATGCACATACATTCACATTTGCCAGTAAATAGATGGAAGCAAAGGCTCTACTGGAGCTTTCCCGAAACCGCCAGCGATGCTAAAGAGGGGTAGGTTCGCTAACCCTCCAACCAACCAATTAGATCCTGCGTCAGACGTATCTGAACCTTCCGAATCAAAATGATGCCATCTACAAGCTCGAGGCCGACGCTCCTACACCCGCTCTTACTGGTTGTTAAGCATTTGCCTGTTCCCTAGAGTGTTTGTCAAGTGTTAAACGGTGTCCTTTTTTAGGAGCTGCTGGCTCAATTTCCTATTTGTCACGTGAGTACACCTTCAAAGACGGTGTAGGGCCTGGTGACGGGGGATAACCAGCTCCGCGAGGTGCACCACTAGGGCGCCAACCAAGTTATCTGCCCCATGCAAGGCACTTGCCTTTTGCTGAGCGTCATAGGACCTCGTCGCTCAACCGCTTCCCCTTCAACTGTTTCTCGTTAGAGCATCCGAAAAGTGTTGTATTAGCAAGTTCACGGCGAACAACTGGATGCATTCCTCCATCTATTGAGTCATCGCCTCAGTACTGCCCGCGACCCTGATCCCTCAGCTCCGCTTGGGACGCTGACTGCAGTTCCCCGGACTTAAGCAAAGCTATTGCAGTGGGAAACGCCGAGATCTCGGGTTGTCAAGAATTTCCAGAGGCAAACACCTGAGCAGGACCGTCTGAAGACCGCATGGGTAAGCCGCATTGAGTCATCAGGAGCATGGTTAACTGGTCCAACAAAAGGGCCATGAAGTAGGCCCTATTTCAAAGGCAGTGTTTTACTGTTATCCTCTGGTGATTTTTGTATCCTACCTGCTCAGGGCGAAAGCCAGTAGCGGAGGCTACAGGCTGCAGTGAGGAATTGACAAGTAGTTTGGAACCCTTCGTCGGAGTTCTACATGCCAAATCGACTACGCAAAATCCCTAGCATCTCCTCGCTGAAGTAGAAACCTGAAGGGGTAAAAGGCTGACTAGGGGAGGACGTACAGCTGCAATTCCCACAGGTATCAACGCACTACATGTCGCGTAGGAGCTGCAGGCCTGCAATCGTGCGGTTTCCTGGGACCACGGCTGGGATGCTGAACGTCATGACCTTCCTTTCGCTTTCCCGTCATGTGGCCACCTCCGCCGGAAAGAAGCGTACATGTGAGAAATATCTCTTTGCTTGCCAACAAAAAGGAGTTTGGGGCTCTGGGGATCTCAGGGCCTGCGGGAATGGACCTCAGTCCCACCAGTGAGCAACATAGACCAACCTTGCCCTGCGACTTGTCCCCCAACGATAACACGAACGCACTCAGAAAGTCACCTAGTGGTTTTAGCTTGAGGTCCCGATTCCCCTCACACGATGGGGTATCAAGAGCTAGGACAAGTAGAGAGACTGCAGGCCATGGGGATTGTTAATGAAAGAACGGTCAGATCCTCTATAGTCCTGACCCCGCTTTGTAGCATAAGGTGATAAACTTGACCCTTAAATAACTTATGTTTCGATCCAGCATCGGTCAATAGCCAGTAGATATGTACCTGTCCGTAGGCATCCACCGCTGGTCCCCACTGCAACGCCCTGGCGTACTTTCCTTATCTGATTGCGTCAGGCTCAGTATTACTGTGCCGGATGATGTTACCGCCACATCGTTGCTCAGTAAACTAAGTTACCCCAAAACTTCAAAATAGTTCTATTATTGTTAAATAAGGAAAAGGGGAATGTTCTGCCGTCCCCACACGCCCTGGCAAGGCGGCCGCACGTGCTGGGGTTGGGGCTGGGAAGGGGACAGTCTAGCATGTTGTTACCACTTCTTGTTACAATTGCAAGCATACTCCAACTGAGGGTCCAACCAAATTACTTCTTATACTTATTAACTACGAGATTTACTGAAAACTTACTTAGTAAGTGTCAAACTCCATGCCCTTAGAAGTTAACACATTTCTTATGAACACAATGAGCACGGCAAACTGTGAGGTTAGCATTGTTTGCCGTGATTGTAGTGAGTGTTTACTACAATGCATTCCCGTAGCTGGGCCGCCAAAAACTTTGATTGCCAAGTTTTTCTTCTAACGCCTGCCCCTCCCCCTTTCTTTTGCGGGAACTGCGCTGGAAGAAGGCGCCCTCACTACCCTTTATTTCTGCACGTGCGTCAATTCAAACGCCGTTCGTTTCACTGCTTGCTCTTTTCGATGGCAAAAGTGCTGTTTGTTCCCCCCTTTTCTTCGCATCTAATTTACTATAGCCGTGAATTTATTCCTTCTGCGCGTTATTCTCCCCATCGCTTCTAACCCCCGTACTGACTGTTAATTTGCAGAGCATAGCCCAGCTGTGGACCATTGATACAGAAATTCCTTGTCCATTGTGCGACCTCCGTATACCAGCGTCTCATACCTCCTTGTGTAGTGCTTTAGGAATGGCCTTTTTTGCGTATGCAGTCACAACGCTGGCACTGAGCCCTTGGGTATATGAAGATGCAGGTACGCGGCAACACATATCCATGTGCTGTCCGAAACAGGCACTCATGCTGGAGTACTAGCTATTAGTTGCATCACTACCCGTCTAAACAGAAAAAGTAACAGTAACCAGCTCAGGTCCTTGTCTGCATTTTGAGCAGGAAGTACGCCTGCAAAGGTCGCAGTAACTACTTAACTGCCCTCCAACCACGCCGCCCCTCACATTTTTGCCGTCGGCGTCCGGGAAGGCGTCACGAATTCCCTCGGGAGAGTTTTGGCTCGATAGGCTGGGGACGAGTGGGTGGCTCCAATGCTACCATGCGTGAAGTCGTTGGCTGTCTGCTTGCCGGATGGCACATCCTAGTAAATACCATTTACTATAGAGGGGAAAGGGCCCAGAGTAGCCGTTCGATAACGATTGTAGGGGAAAGTGCTAAACCTGCTTGCTGCTTGACCGCGTACCCGTTTCGAATAAATGAGGGGTGCATTTCAGGCAGCCCAGCTTGAAGGATTGGATTAGCATCCGTCGCCCGCCCCTGCCAAATGCGCCGTAGTACCAAGTATGAACTTTATCTGCACATTTGCCGAAGACAAGCCGGGCTCCACCTGACTGCACTGACTAGGATTTCCCAAGCCACAGCTGATTTCCTCTGCAGCCTCCTCACGTCCTGGGCACCCTTGCGTACAGGCGTTGAGATGGTGCGGAATAAAGACGGTTTATCACCAGTTGATGCTCACCTTGCAACACCTTCTGCTGCTGCCGAATTTCACACTTAGCTGTCCCCACGAATACTGTTACAACACGTGTAAACGCTACAGCTATGTGTTACAGACTTTCATGGCGTTTACCAGCCAATCTGGGCGCATGTAGCGATGCGCGTATCAGCGTGGTATAGGACACGCTGCAAGAATGCATCAATGCCATAGAATATATCCACACACACTATTGACACGAAGGTTTATTGTCGGCCGGGGGATTATGCGGTTTCACTTCGCATATTTTATGGCCAAGCGCGAAGAGCGATTGGCGGGTAGTGGAAAACAATGAAATGGAGTAGCGGGAGATGGTCGCAGCGGAGTGCGACTTCGCGTGGCCCCTCGATGAGGCGGGAGCCCTATACGCAGGCATAATTGTACGCTGTAAAAGAAGGATTGCTCAAACTCCCTGTACTTTAGTACTTGGAAGCTCTCGATATTAAACTAGCTTTTCGGACTGAGTTTTGGCTGCATGCACGCCACCAAAGCAGCCCCAAGTACTAATTTTGCCGACTGAGTTTTAATTTAATTAAAGAAATACTAATGTTTACGCCCATCCCAAGTGCTGGTTAGACCCTCATTATTCCATAACTGTAACGCCGAATTCTCTGCCTACTGTACTATTAGGCACACTGCATCTTTGCGCCTTGGCGAACGTGGAGCTGGTCATCCGTACGTACGTATGGCAGGCGCATGCTTACCCAGACACGCAAAGGGGGATAAACGTTAAAATGTAAAGAAGTTGCACGCAGCTCGGGTGTTGAGTTCTTTTTGGCTCAGCAACTCCTGCTTGTGGCTTTGAGGAAGGCCGCAGTGAAATTCACGCAGCCCTCCAGGCTGCAACCCGCTGTGTATAAAAACGGTATGAATAGAGTGTTTTTGGTGTCGCCTATATCTGTGGCTAGGGCACCGTAGTTCTGCAAGCATGCGGCACTCTTCCCGCATGCTGCACGGGAAGTTCATCTTAAGTCCATATCATATGCCCCCACAGGAGTGGGATTATGATTCAGTAAGTTAGTGGAAGGGTCTGTCGTATGTGTTTCCTAGTTCCGTTGGATTAGGGCATTCGGGTGTTCAGGGCCCCTCGTGAAATCTCACCTCCATCTTCGTCTCTGACAGTGAATGGCCATTTGACATAATTAAGCGATCAGAAGGGGAGAAGCTGAGTCGGCAGCATGACAGTGAGCACCGAGGGCTAAAGCCAGGTGCAGGCCACGCAAAAATTTGCTGGGCCACCCTCTAGTGAATAATAACTTTATCTGGCACGTACGCGCTTAAGAGTTGCTGATTGGTATCCTTTGAAGGCACACACTTAGTAAGGAGCCACCGTTATTCTGTGGTGCGCAGGAAGCAGGGCGGAAGCTGGTGGCTGCCGCTCGGGACGGGAAATTCCGTGACTGCAAGGAGTTGATGAAACTTCTCCCAAATCTTGACTTTGCGGAGCCTCCAGTGAGGCAACCAGCCTGACATTTGCACGGTCACTTAGCCAGGCTTGTTCCGAATCCAGAGAAAAGGAAATACATAGACCGATTTTTTTCTCACACACTTCTTAGGATGATGCGCCTTACACAGGCGTATCATCCTAAGAAGCGTTTCCTAACATAACTAGCAAAATGCGCTAGATTTGCCAAGGAACAACCATACCAGCTGCAATGTAATAGGTTCCAGTAGCTCCAATCTGTGCTATTTTTGGCCCATAGTACTGCCGTACGGCTTTGTGGCACGCTGCATGTCGGGGACATGAAGCGGTAACACGCCTTCTGCTGGATCGAGGGGCAAGCGTCAACCACCAAGACGTGCGTGGCTCAACGGCCCTACACGAGGCCGCCTTGCATGGACAACAGCAAATAGCCGAGTTGCTGATCGAAAGAGGAGCAAGCTTGGATCTGGCTGATTACGTACGCTCCTCCACTTAACGAAAGTCTCAGGCAAATTTGCACGTTATCCCCATTGGAAAGATATGCATTCACATGGCTCTAGAATTGTCTGGGGGACATTGCACTAGAAAGGCCGTGCAATCGCCTCACGATTTGCTGGTCAAAGCCAAATAGGTGGGAGGAAACAAAGGGATCGAGGGGTATGGGAAGACAC
Organism: Eimeria brunetti; assembly: GCA_000499725.1. Taxonomy (NCBI): domain Eukaryota; phylum Apicomplexa; class Conoidasida; order Eucoccidiorida; family Eimeriidae; genus Eimeria; species Eimeria brunetti. Next base: position 6,483 of record HG713477.1, read on the forward strand.
TGCAGGTGCCTCTCATGCGAAATTACTAGCTGTGGCAGCACGTGTGGCGGTTGCGTAGTTATAGTTGGCAATCCTTCTTCCGAGTCGATGCTCAGGCTGGCGACACCCCCTTGTTCCTTGCAGTGTATGCAAGACGAATAGAGGCAAGCAGGCCACTCTCAAGCGCGCTCATTGTATCAGCGGAAGCCCTAACCTACACTTATGACTCCGTTAATGCAAATGGAGATTTCTGCCTCTGTACAGTACCGTTCCAGGACATGAGTGTATTGCAACGCGTATTATTTGTGCATTTGCCCAGATGGTAGCTTTACTCCTGAGCAAGGGAGCCGAGACAAACAGAGCGAATAATGTACGAGGGTAACACAGATCTTTTACAAGCTGTGAAGGGGTGTAGAACATCTGGATCGTGAACCCTCTGCGGGGAAGCTCAGTGATAATGTAGTGCCGAAGTGAGGTTCTTTCCGTATTCAGTCTTCGTATTGTCATGCATAAGTGTGTGCCAGTTGATGTTCATGTGCGAACAAAAACTCAGGCTGGGCTCACCTGCTTCCACCTGGCAGCTGCAGCGGGTTCTCCAACCCTGGCCTCCTTCTTGCTGTACAGAGGAGCATATACAAATAGATTCAATATCCAAGAACAGAAAAAGCTAGAAGAAGCTCTTCAGAAGGCGCATTATATTCCAATCAGCCTACCAAAACAGGGTATGACAAACGCGGATAGGGGTGGGGAAGCTGCCACAGGCGCAGGGACAAATGAATTCACTGTTTGCGGAAGCCAGTTAGAAGTTGAATGTTTATCAGCACCTGAAGAACAGCAAAAATCCCAAGAACAGTCTAACAACGAAGCTGAGAACAACTCAATCGTGAAGTCTGGAGAAGGTGGTAAGACAAACACATGCACCGTTTGTTCACGGTATCCCTAAGCCATGTGCACCAAAAGACATGAACAAGATCCATTTAGAGGAGAAGCAAAGCCAAAACGAGTTTGGAAAATTGTGGCGAGCCTATTGTTGTCAGAGTATTGACGATATACAATATTCCAGAATGTATTGCACGGCTTCGCCAATCATTGCTTCGCTACCCATTTTGTGATCTACTGTGGTGATGCAGCTAGCGGTCTCAGCGAAAATTCGCCCCATTTGTCTCTTCGTTCAGTATCGCTAGAGCTCTAGCTCATATGTGCTGAGCTTTCCCGAAGCACAGCAAGCTGCTGATTATTCTCAGGCTTTTCATCATGCGCGTGAGGAGGTAGATAACCTATCTCCACTGTCAAGATGCCTACCCCCATGACAGCACAGGGGTGCTGCTTTTCTATTGGGGGGCAGTACATTTGCGTCATGAGGTGCTTTAGTGATATGAGAATATACACCCGAAAAATGCACAAATACAATGAAAAGACGCACTAAAAGGTGTAAGTGCATTCACAACAACGCATTCCGTCTTTTCATCATTGCAGTCCACGAACTTCGGCTGCTTCATATGGCTTCAAGAAGCCACCTCTCCACATCGCGTTTAGAGCTGCCTTTCATAGCGCATCATCTGTCAAGCACGGTGTCGAGCATCAACTACATTTGGATCTTTGAATTCTGCAAGATCCAGACGTAGTTGCCTGGATGTCTTCCTACCGATTCCACAATCTCCAGAGTGACTGCCATTTACCGCTGGGCTCTGAGGTATGGTTTGAGGCTTGCAGTGTACAGCTAGTCACAAACCTACCGCTGCTTCAGGTTGCTCTCACTGGGGTGTAGCACAAAGTGTAGAGGCACAAAAAACTCTTGGGTTGTTGTCAATTGATGTTGCCTGATGCTCAACTCCTAGTCCAGTACCAGCGACTATATAATTCTGTTTTTTGAGTGCGTATGTATTGCTTAGTCGCAATCTCCATGTTTCATTGTGGATCCGCATTCGTATCCCTTGTTGCACCAATGATTCAGTGGGAGATCTGTGGTCACATGTTGAACATACCTACTCTGTAATGGATGCAAACGCCTCAGAGGCAGGTGAAGGCCAGAAATTCAAAACTCATACCCCCCTTGGTAATGTGACTCCACAGAAGATGAGGGGGGCTGCACTGCAGCTAAATTGGAGCTGGCAAGTAGGCACCACAGCACACTTGAGAGTTGCGCTAGAGTCGCGTCACAGCCTTTCCCAGTAAGCTCGACATAAAACTGCCCGAGTTTACAAATCACGTTTCCAGGATAAAGGTGGCTCAAAACAGGTCTAGGACTGAGTGGTCGGAATCCTGCACTGTGGCGTACTGGCTTTCACAACCTGAGCCCTGGACAGGCGTACTTGGTTTGCACTGACCAGGCATGCGAAACTATTTCTCAATAACAAAAACGTAACTAGCTACAGAAAAATCTAGTTTGTAGGTGTTTTGTCCGCTGATATAAGAGCGAAATATGGTTAATCGTGTCGCTGAAGACTGGAGACAGCTCAGACCATCCTGTAAACATCGCACCACCCCTGCATCTGACTCTTCGGTTGATACAGAGCAACCTAAACGAGCTGCGGGGCCTCTAGACGTTTATTTGTTGCTGACAAATACCCCAGTGATCTCGCATTAGAGGTTCTCTATTGTTAGGGCAGCACCTTTCCAGCCACCGAGCAAAGCTCCTTGGCTGTCGCCGTTTCCTTTGAAAATTCCTCATCCGCATTGACGTGCCGAAATGTACAACGTTCTCCCTGAAATTGCTTGATTCTGACAGCCTTCGCTGTATTTGCTGTTGCCCCCACACTGGGTTGTTTTATGGCTGAAAGGGACTGACACGTCTTTCAAGAAGTACTCCACCGCACTTCCTTTTTCAGCGTCGATCAATTGGCGAACGACGCTCTCGGCGCTTTGTAGAGACTGTCTCTGTCGAACGCACTGCACATGTGACGTCTCTGCACAGCACGGGAAGGCCTTGATCCTTCGCTTAGATTTTGTTGTACGGCTTCGGGGACTCGATGGGAAGCATCTCACATATGAGGGCTTACTCGAGACGTGTTGTCCTGGGTATACTACCACCCATCGCCGTTTTTCAATCAATGCTGGTGATGGGGCAACGACTTGGTTTGGCTAGGTCTTCATTCATACTCGTTCTTCAGTTGATTGCTTCCAGTCTGTATGGGTTATTCATTTGCCTCTTAAGTGGCCATGTAGCTGGAGCTTCTGGAATGGCCCATTCCGTCAGTGTGTCAATGCTGAACAAAAGCGAACCACTCTTATCTGCATCATCGGAGCTAAGCAAGAGTGGGAAAGTAAGTAGTTCAGTGCTAGAGCCAGCATTTAACACTGTCCAGCAACTCCAAGAGCTTCAGGACGGAGAAGACATGTTAACGGGCTCACGGAAGGTTGTAGAAGGGAATAATATATCTTATACAGCGGATATTATGTTAGATGGATTGAACCTCAAACGGCAAGGCGCTGATGCACGGAAAGCTTTGAAGAACCTCCAAGACCCAACCACCTCCACGGCGAGTACCATTTTAGCTGTTTTTACTAGTGTGGGGTGCCCATATTCTCAGGAAGCTTTTCGGGAAGCTCAGCTGGCACAGAAGATGGTGGAAAACCTTGGAGGCTCACTTGAGGTAGTCAACGTGAAAATAAAGCAGAAGACAGAACATGCCAAGCATTTTGGCATTAAGAGTATTCCGTCTCTTAGGCTCTACCCCGATGCCAACATAAACAGCACAGTTTACAGAACGTATGAAGGTGCGGATGTAACTGCCGATGAAATTGCCTATTGGATTTTGCTACATCAAGGCAAAGTCTTTCGATCTGCATCAGTAGCGCCGGCGACCTTTCGAGAGGCACTATCCTCAGGGTCTCCCGTGGGTCCCGTCGTGCATGCGTCTGTTCACGAAGGGAGTCCGAGAGCTGCGCTCGTAATGCAGCTTTCGGAAAACACAGAAAAGCTCCCCTCTAGATTCACCCTATTTGATATAAAATATGTAGCCTCTTCCGAACCAGAAGAATTCCGTGTCTATAGGAAAAAGCTGCCCTTTGATGTGGGAGAGGACGAATACCTAACTTTGGAAGAACAGGAATGGGAGCCCAAATCTATCTTGGCACTGTTGTTAGAGGCGGAAAACCGGAAAATATATTATGGAGAACGGCCTTCTCGCCTGCTCATTGGAAAACGGGCTCTCCTTTCGGTCTACGTTAGCCGTTACGAAAACCTGCAGGATATTGCATGGCTGTTGATGGAATTCCATGAAACATACCGTGACCGCATAGCTTTCCACATTAACAGAAGCACTCTCAAAGAGGCGGCGAGGTCTCAAGACACATTCAGCCACAGTTGGGGCGGTGCTATCCTGACGGATCAGCAGGCAAATGCATCAGCCTACCAAAAGGCAGCAGGTGTGGTGCGCGAACTCTCCCCTTTTTCTCAGTATTCCTTGTCAATGCCATTCAATTATCATAGCCTGAAGTCGTTTCTCGAGGAATGGAATACTGGCGGCGGCCAACTTCACTTCCGCTCAAATCACCTAAGCTATACTGAAAAGGAAAGCCAAGTTATGGAGCTTAACCATCATCAGTTCCTTAAACTATTGCACAGGGCTAGACGGGTGCCTCTTGGTGTTCTTTACTACAAGCCCGGATGCTCAGATTGTGAAATATACCTCAGCGCATGGAAGGAAGTAGCTACACTCTTCAGCGCATCGGAAACCTTCAAAGGTCAGGTCCTCTTTGGTCAGATAAACGGCCAAGTTAATGATTTTATCGATTTTGAGATGAATGAACGGATCCCTTCGATCGCTATATATCCAGAAGGATCACAAGCTCTAGACAAGAGGATTCTTTATACCGGGCCTCCCTCGGTGAATTTTCTCTTGGAATTCTTGGGCACGCTTGTTGTGAAAACAGAGGAGCTGTAAGGCGCGCCGCCCTGCAGTTTTACACCTCTTGAGAGGAGGAAAAAAGGAATGGAGTTAATGAAGTCATTTCAGATCACTTCGGCAAAATAGTTCCTTATCCTTCGCTGCACCTTTCTTTTCTTCGTTGAATAGCACTTTCTGCAGGTGTAGTGGGTTGCTAAAGGCGATGGTTTCGACTGTTCTTGCCCCCTTCCAATCTGTTCCCATGTCACATGATTCTCGCGTTGCTCAATGCCGTAATTTTGCGCAATTACCTTTCTGGGCGAACGGCTTAAAGAATTTTTGCCGCACTCATTAAACCGTTTTAGAAAACGAAGGTAATGTTATAGTAGCTCCTCCACGGCGGCAGTGAGTCTATAAGGCCCTACAATGCATCGGGGAAGGATGCGCAACCCCCCAACCAACCAGATGGCGAGCCTGGTCAACTTCTCGTCTTGCTGAGCCCCTCAGAGCGTGCCACTTCATTAAAACCAAATGCTCAGCACAATTTCTCATAGTTTATTCACCGGTGTTGCCGGGCTCTGCTTGTTAGAACCCCGCCTCAATATGTAGTCTAAGGGGCCTTGGCCTGTGTCTTTCAGGGCACACTGAACATCACCCTCATCAGTGGCTATCAGAACGATAATCGGTTGATATTTATACTTTCAATAGATCCTTAACGGCGGCTTAAACCCCCAACAACGACCCAGACGCCGAACAAATCTTCCTGCCGTGTGAAGATGGGATCCAGGGGATGTGCTGGCACAAGCCTGGTGGAATAAACTAGAGTTTCAGCAGTGGGTGTGGCTACTGTCAACCACTTCGCCCATCGCAACGCCTGAGGTTGGGCAGCCTGGTATCGAGTAACTGTATTTAAATGTAATATTGTCAAAGAGGCTAATCCGTATAAGCAAAAATTATACAGAGGAATTGAGCTGAATTGCCATTCCTGACACTTCATCCAGTTTAACAGCTGGCTAGACCGTCCCCGGCTCCAGATCCAGGGATTCGTCTCCCCTCTGCATCTGTCCCAATTCACGCCTCACACACCCGCAGATTCAATAAACTCCTGCCTTCGATAACACTATTTATCGTAATCTAACTGTTGCACCGCAATTAATGATTTCCCTGTTCCACCCTACCTAACCACAGACGGCTTACTGTGAGTAACTTATCTTTACTTGCCAACAAAGGAGAGTTCGGGGCTCTGGGGATCACAGGGCTCTCGGGAGCGGACCTCTCTCTCACCAGTGAGCAACAAAGACCAGCCTTGCTCTGCGGCTTGTGCCCCCAACGATAACACAACCGCAGACAGAACTCACTTGGAGATCTGATCGTTAAGATCCCGATTCCCCTCACATGGTGGGATAGAGAGAACTAGGACCAGTTGAGGGACTGCAGGGCATGGGGAATGTTGATGAAAGAACGCTCAGACCTTCTTTAGTCCTGAGCCTGCCTTATAGCATATTGTGATAAACCTCATCCTTAAATTATTAATATCTCGCTCCAGCGTCGGTTAATAGCTAGTACAGAAATATATCTATCTGTGGGCCTCCACTGTTGGTCCCCACTGCAACGCCTGGGCGTTTCTTATGTGCTTGCGTCAGGCTGGGTAGTACTGAGACGGATGATGTTACAGCTACATCGTTATTCAGTAAAATAAGTTAGACCAAAACTTAAAAATAGTTTCGTAATATGCTAATACGAAAAGGAATGTCCTACTGTCCTCACATGCCCTGGCACGGCGGCCCCACGTGCTGGGGCTCGTTCTACGAATGGGACAGTCCAGCATGTTTCGCCGCTTGTTGTCGCACTTGCAAGGATACTCTCACAGAGGATCCAACCCAATACATCCTAATACTTATTAACTACGAAATTCATTGAAAACTTACTTTGTAAGTGTCAACTCACATGCCCGTACATGGTAACACGTTTCTTATGAACACAATGAAAACGGCAAACTGTAAGGTCACCTTTGCTTGCCGTGATTGTAGTGAGTGTTTACCACACTTACAGTGTCACTGCCGGTTTAGCGTAGCTTTACGTGAAGCCACATGGAAGATATGGTACCTATAATTACGAGGTACAGTCCGTCTGAAAGGGACTTTGCGAGAACGCTGTCAGGAGGGCCACAATTACTATTGTCGAATTCTGGACAAGTGTTGGGCGATGGCTAATTCCTGCTGTTAACCCAAGTCTTGTCATCAGTTTGGTACTCTACGGGTATCAGCGAACGCTTACTGGTTGCCTTTAACATTGAGAAGATGAGGCTGCGCTGCTTCACAATGAAGGATAATCACCCGATTGTAAATATGTTTGCAGTATCTGCTCTACTATTTGGTTGGCCTGTTCTCTTCGAGGTAGCATTTTTGGTATAAAGTGTGAACACAACCGGCGCCACGACTGGATTGAAAGCTGGGATTCCGATTTGGTACAATCAAATCTGGGAACCTGTATTATAAAATTCGCCGACATGCTAGCGAATGAGTTGTCTGTACTACCGTTCCCGTCGTGGAAGAGGGAAAAACGTGGGCCATCGTACTCAACGATCCCTCCAACGCCGAAAGTGACTCAAGTCCGTTGACTGTACAGAGGTCAATAATGCAACCCATACTCACATGATGCCATCTATTAACGGGGATTCGAAGCAGCTGCACTAAGTTTGCTGCCTTTTGAGGCATTGATTCAGGTGTTGTGCATTCGACGCAAGACTCAACATATGCCGTTGTATGCGCATGCGTGCCGGGCCAATGAAAGTGACGGCGAAGTTCCTGATTTGCTTTCTCTACCTCTTTTGCCACGAAGTCACGTAAGGATGTGAACAACTACTCTTTGCGTGCAAACAAAGGCACTAGGAATCTTAGCGAATGGACCTCTCTCTGTGCCCCAAACAATATCATAATCGCAAGCAGAACTCACTTAGTGGTTTTGTCGTTAAGATCCCGAATCCCCTCACACGATGGGGCAGCAAGAACTAGGACGAGCAGATGGACTGCAGGTCATGGAGATTGTTGATGAAAGAACGTTCAATCCCTCTTTAGTCCCGAGCTTGCCCTATAGTATATTGTGAACCTCATCCTCCGACTAATAATATGTCACTCAGGAGTAGGTTAATAGCCAGGAAAGGAAGGTATCTGTCAGTGGGCCACCTCCTTTGGTCCCCACTGCATTGCCCTGACGTCCTTTCCTCACGGCTTTGCGTCCGGCTGACTATTACTGAGGCTGATTATGCTGTCGATACATTGTTTTTCAGTGCAATAAGCTTAATTGAAATTTCAAATTTTGTTGCATAGTTCGTTATTAGAGAAAAATAAAAGTTCTGCCGCCCCCACACGCCCTGGCACTGCTGCACAACGTGCTGGGGCTGGGAAGGGGACAGTTCAGCAAGTGGCCCTACTTTTTGTTGCACTGTTAGGATACTCTCACTTAGGGACCAACCCAGTGCTTCTTAATACTTATTAACTAAGAATTTCATCGAAAAACTTAGCTGGTAAGTGTCAACCCACATTCCCCTACACCGGAAAACAGTTACTGCGAAGACAATGAGCACGGCAAATAACTAGGTTAGCATTGATTTCCGTAATTGTAGTAAATGTTCAGTACAAGGGATCTCTAGGTGCCATTCCATCCTACCGCGCAGTTAGGAGCATCTTGCATTTTTAGGTGGGCAAGCGCCTGATAGTTCGCATAAACTGCCACTTTAGCGGCCCTTAAAGGATTTTTCGCTTCATCTGAAGCCATGATGAGCGCCAGAATTTCCTCACTCTTACAAAGAGCACTTCTCGTGCGCAGGGAAAATTACCTGGCTAGAATATCCGATAGTTGGGCTTTCCTGCTGAAGAACCGGACCAGATATACGCGCCGAATCATACATGTGCGGATAAGAACACTTGCCATGGAATGGAAGCTGGAAAGTGGTGTAATCCTCCACACAATTTCTTAGGCCTTGCGCTGTCTGTGGATGTTCCGAACTCCCGAAAGTGTATGTAAGCACATCGAAAGCCTGGGCTAACTCCGCAACCTTTCGCCCCATAAATAACCAGCGGTAGTTGGCCAAGCCGAACGGCTGCCGCACCTGCATGACGATAGATAAAGCCTCAACCCAAACTACAGAAGCTTGCATTTTCCCTTCTGGTGGCTTAATCCGCCTCAGCACACATTATATATCCCTGATAAGATAACTCCATCTTGGGGGACCTGCCATCGAGCAACTTCGGATATAATTTGTTGAAGAGGAAAACCCTTAACAACTGTCGCAACAAATGCAAATGAGTGTCTAGGTGTACAATATAATTAAGGCAATTGCCGAAGTATGCACTCATTCGTTGCCGCAATAGGTAATACAAATACATATTTTTATATTACTTTCGAATGTCACAGTTTCACATCAAATATCATTACCTTATATTCAAATCATCTGAAGAAAGGCTGGGACGCATTATTTCGCCTGTCATCGGGAGCCACGCGTATGTGATGCAACCCCTCTTCTAAGTCCAAGTTCCCTTAAGGCATTTCCAGGAGGGCGTCGACTGGCGGTAGGAAGAAGTTGCGAGCGACAACAATGGCATTGACGTGTAAATAATTGACCGCTGTACGCATCTGTTGCTCAGCTGACCCGTCATCGTGGCTGTCAACCTTTATGGTCATTGCACAAATGAACGAATATGTAGGCCCTATCTGTGAGAAACGTCTCTTTGCTTGCCAACAAGGGAGCGTTTGGGGCTCTGGGGATCTCAGGGCCCTCAGGAACGGACCTCTCTCTCACCAGCGAGCAACAAAAAACAGCCTTGCCCTGGGACCTGTGCCCCCAGCGATAACACAAACGCAGTCAGAAGTCATTTAGTGATTTTAACTTGAGGTCCCGACTCCCCTCACACGATGGGGTATCAAGAGCTAGGACAAGTAGAGAGACTGCAGGCCACGGGGGAAGAACGCTCAGACCCTCTTTAGCCCTGATCCTGCTTTGTAGCATATACTGATAAAATTCATCCCTAAATAATTTATATCTCGCTCTAGCGTCGGTCAATAGCCAGTAGAGGTATGTGTCTGTCTGTGGGCCTCCACCGTTGTTCCCCACTGCAACGCCCTGACGTTCTTTCCTTATCTGATTGCGGCAGGCTGAGTATTACTGTGACGGATAATGTTACCGCTACATCGTTGTTCAGTAAAATAAGTTACCCCAAAGTTTCAAAATAGTTTCATTAACGGTTAATAAGAAAAGGAATGTTCTGCCGCTCCCACACGCCCTGGCAGGGTGGCCCAACTTGCTGGGGCTGGGGCTGGGAGGCGGACAGTCCAGCATGTGTCACCACTTCTTGTTACACTTGCAAGGATGCTCTCACTGGGGGTCCAACCCAATTACATCCAATACTTATTAACTAAGAAACTTACTTAGTAAGTGCCAACCCACATGCCCTTAGAAGTTAACACATTTCTTATGAACACAATGAGCACGGCAAACTGTGAGGCTAGCATTGTTTACCGTGGTTGTAGTGAGTGTTCCCTACACTCTGAGTCGCCTCGCGGGATGGACTGGCAAGGGACTAAGACAAGTGCAGAAACTGCCTGCAACGGAGAGCCTCCTCATCTGTCAATGCATTGTTTCAGAATAAGCTACCGTGTAGAAAGCAAGTATTAGTACTTTTCGAAATAGATAGTGCTTAACAGTCAATCCCGATTATTTCTTTCTTTCGGGCATGTCCATAGGTCTCCCCTGCAGGCTATTTTGGCCCGGTGAGCACCTCCTGTCTGGAAGCCTCAAGCTGCTATTACTGAATGTGAGAAGCATCTCTTTGCTTGCCAACAAAGAGAGCTTGGGGCTCTGGGGATCTCAGGGCCCTCGGGAAAGGACCTCA
>HG713478.1:0-17050 GCA_000499725.1 Eimeria brunetti
GCTTGAACAAAGGTAGTCGCTATTTCTACTTCCAAGTAGTATCCTGCCGATATGCCAGCCCACAAACTCACCTCAATGACGTCAACTGCAATTCCACATGCTATCTCGCTAGCGCATCTTGCAGTGCCTGGACACCTATCGCCAGTAGCTATCAGACGCCAGAGGCATGTTAGCTAAACGACCACTCACTTCATCTCGTGCTGCAACTCCGCGAGTTTTCTCCCATGTACACGGGAACCCGTGCCTGCTTGCATACAAGCTGGAATACAACAGTACCCATTATCTCACCGAGAAAGTGAACTGCTTGGCTTGCTTCGGAATGGCCAGAAAATGTTCTAGTATTTGAGCGAGCCGCACCTTTGCAACAGCGGCTACCTATTGTGTGCCTACTCTCTGGGCAAAACAGCAAGCGGCCGCAAACCCAGAAACGACTGCATCGCACAGCTGGCGCAGACGTCCGCACGCAGATTGCACAGCAACACAATGGTCTGGCACGAAATCCTCCCTGAATCCCAGCAAATACTGCGTACACACCAATCAACAAAAAAAAGATCTTTCTAACCAGCGCATGTGGAGCTGGACCAGAGCCAAGCTCGGCAACAAACGCGAACGATCCAGCTAGCTACACGAGGCCTTCTCCTCCAATGAACGTTTTGAAAGGCCACAAAGGAGTGAACAGATGTAGGGCAAACAAGATGCACTGTGCAGGTGAAACATGGTGCCCTGTGCCAAGCTCGCTGCCGACGGTTCAGGAAAGGAGTTGGCAACAAACTCTCTAGTGACGCATTCATACACTGCACCTCCTACGAACACAAAACAGCTTACCGAATGTCACCAAGCCACGACCATCCTAATGCACGACCTGTTCCGTCAGATTCTGGACTAGCCAGTAGCTAAACAGTGGATAAATGGTTGTGCGTTCGTCTGCTGCAACTCCCATGCGGATGTACACAATTCGTCCTGGCTGCGTCAATTGCTACCCGCCCTCCGCTAATCCCCATCTTCGCACAGCATCACCCATCATACCTACCCGGATAAGCCATCAATACAACACAGCGGTGGACACAGAATACCATGTAGCCGCTGCCGCCTCCTACCGCCCGTTCTGCTGCAGATGCACTGCCTCACCAATCCATCAACAAGTGTCACAGTCTTATTGACAAACGCACACTGCAGCGCTGAAATATGCCCCTCCACCAGATGCCAGAACACCCACGGCCAATCATATCGAACGCTCGCTTTTCCTCACGCTCCAGATTCATAAAAGCTTCATGCATGCACACAACCATTCCTACCCGACAAAGAACAGCAGCAGCCACACCCTCCTCAAGCAGATGGTTTTGCCGCTGAGTGCCTACTTTCTGGGTAGATCAGCGCGCGATAGTACACACTGGCTGCAGTACACCGGCTACATGAGGCAATCTCGTCCAATCGCCGTGTTGAAATGTCACAAAGGACTGAAAGGGCTCAGAGAGAAGACGGTCCACTGTGCAGGCAAACCAAGGTTCCCTGTGTCATGCTTGCTGCTGACCGTGCAGGAAGTGAGCTACGAACGACCTGACGCGAGATGCCTAGCTCGCAATGGCTTAAGTGACACATACATAAACAGCACCTCCTACGAACACAAAACAGCGTACCTAACGTCAACAAGCAACAAACACCCAAATGCACTACCTGTGCATCAGTTTATCGGCTAGCCAAGAGCTATTGCCTACGCAATGATTAACGGGTTACGCGTTCGCCTGGTGCAAGTGCCACGCACGCCATGCGGATTCACACACTCCGTGTTGGCCGCGCCAACAGACACTCGCCCTCCGCTACTCCCTTTCCCCGCACAGGAACCACCATCATACTTACCCAGATAGGCCGCCAATACTACTCAACGCTGGACATTCAGTATCGCCTGCCGCCTCCTTTCACGTGTTCCGCTGCACATGCATTGCCTCACCAATCCATCAACATCGTAGGCAATGTCACAGTCTTATTGACAAACGCATACTGCAGCGCCGAAACATGCCCCTCCACCAGATGCCAGAAAACCCACGGCCAATGATATCGAACGCTCGCTTTTCCTCACGCTCCAGATTCATAAAAGCTTCATGCATGCTCACAACCATTCCTACCCGACAAAGAACAGCAGCAGCCACACCGTTGTCAAGCAGATGATTTTGCTGCTGAGTGCACACTTTCTGAGCAGAACAGCGCGCAAGAGTACACACTGGCTGCAGTACACCGGCTACATGAGGCAATCTCGTCCAATCGCCGTGTTGCAATGCCATAAAGGACTGAAAAAGCTCTGATAGACGATGTTCAGGCAAACGAAGTTGTCCTGTGCCATGGTGCCAGCCGACCGTTCAGGAAATGAGCTACGAACGACCTGACGCGAGATGCCTAGCTCGCAATGGCTTTAGTGACACATTCATAAACGACGCCTGCTACGAACACAAAACAGCGTACCGAACGTCAACAAGCGGCACACATCCAAATGTACTACCTGTGCGTCAGCTTAGACGAACCCTTCTTCACACCGCCTAAGCGAGTCAAGCCCAAGCTCAATAGCAACTGCTGGACAGTGCAGCTGGCTGCATGGGGCGTCCTTGTCGATTCGACTTTTCTTGGGAGACTAACGATAGTTGGCTATGTTCAAAACACGGAAGAAACGATATATGTGCGCAGGCCAAACGCCTGCCTGCTTTTCGCGTCTGAGAACACAATTTTGGCGTCCTTTAAACAATTTGCGGCTTCGTGCGAATTTCGAGCGGATACCCGTGACATTCATTAATTGCACATACTCGGAACGCAAACCAGCCTAACGAGTCTTTGCAAGAATGAAACATTCGCTTTCATTGTGCATTCTACCTTCGCTGTTCTAACTAATGACTACACTCTGAATCATGGGCGACGCATACATGCATGCAGTACCCGTGGAGCGCTAGACCAATTTCTATCCAGCACTCCGTCGGCTGCCACCAGTCGCGCTCTCTTCTTGCTCGACGTACTCCAACTGCCGCCGAACCGGCCTCGACGTCCGCTGCTGCGCGCCACTTGACGGAAGTCACTAGGTAGTCGCTGTGCCTCTTAGCACGCAGTACGGTGCCAGTATACCACCCCCAAACTCACTCAGGTACGTTGTTATGTCACTAACTGCCTCTCCAGTGTATACTACAGCGTCTGAACACCTATCACCAGTAGCTGTCAGAGACAAGACGCACTTCAGCATACAGAGCTGCAACTCGATTGCGCGCTGCAATTTTAGATATCAAAACCGAAGTGCATATGCGTCTATGCGTGCTGGCATACAGACTGGCGCGTAACAGTACTTATGACCGCACCGGGAAGATGGATTGCTTGGCGTCCTTCAGACTCGCAAGAAAACATTCTAGCCGCTGAGCGGGTCGCATTTGCGCAACCCCACAACCCCGGCTGCCTATTTGGTGCCTACGTCCTGGGCAAAATGTAGCACGACCGCAAACCCAAAAAAGGCCTCGTCACGCCGTGGCCGTAGACGCCTGCAGTCAAACTTCAGGACAAAAAGACGCTCGCGCACAAAATTTCGCTTTCTCTACCACATGCAACTCACAAATAAACCAGCAAAGAGGCTATTCCATTTTACCCAGAGATCAAACCCAAGCTAAGCAGGGACCGCTACGCTCGGCACCAACCGCAAAACGATGCAACTGGTCGACTGTTATCATACACCTGGTTGCATCGCTTTGCGGTTGTTGCTGAGCTTGGCTCCGTTGTACGAGCGAGAACGAACAAAACGCAGGCAGCATAACTGACCGACCCTTTTACGTCGAGATTCGGTACGCCCCGCTTAGTACTGCGTCCAGTCGTATCGGCAGCCGACACTCATATCAGGCAGGCCAAAGAAGCGGATATTAAGCTCAGCACCAACATCAAAGCGATGCACAGGTTTACAATGGATGCCCTTTTAAATAGCGTCGTGTTAAAAGGCAAAACAGTATCATCAGTTCTCGAGGTGGGCTTACACTGCGTGCGAGCAGACCGGGGGCCTGTTTCCTGTTTGCGCCTTTATATTTTTCTGAAGTGCTGTGAACCCTTCGCTGTGAAATGCCAAGCTTAAATGCAAATCTGTGGCCTTCTCGTTGTGTAAATAATTCAAGCATAAACCGGCTTAACTAATATCGCCAAACAAACAAACAACTGTCTTATCTACACATTGCCCACTTCTCTGTGTTCCTGCACGGCTATACAGGGAGGTGCACTTTACGCGAATTTTTGTGCAAGCGTCATGCAGCCCTACACACATCGTGTTGAGCGCGAGTTTGGTTCCCTCCAGTCCTTCGTTATTCCGGTTTGACACAGACCAATTACTTCCATGTCCAAGTAAAACCAGGCTGGCCGTCAATACTGCAAAACGTTTGACACATTGGGTAGTGGCATGTACCCCCCTTACGGATTGGGCTGCACAGCTACTGCCTGCTCCATCCACCGAGGCGTTTGTAATCTCAGGCATTGCCTCGCAAATGCGTATTACCCCGGCCCGCGGACGCCTACCAGCAGTATATATGAAAGACAAACACTACTTTAGCAAAACTGGTTCGCGCTTAATACTACACAGCCCAAACAGAAAACCACGTTCAAGACGATCCGCCTGCCTGCACGCGGAGCCCGTGCCGCATCCGCCAGCTTACGGAGGTTCTGTGCAACTTTATACTTTGTCTCGCAAATGCCTGTGCCATTCGCAAAACAACCGCACCGGTAGATAGCAAACAAGAGCATGACTAAAGCAAAAAAGATGTCTCACAACCTCTCACACTGCAAGCTCGTGAACCTCCACAGATGCATGCATATGCCCATCCGTGCTCGCGTACCGGCTGAAACGTATGGTACTTATAGTCGCTCCCAAACGATACATTTGCATGCCATGCTTTAGACTTGGTATAAACTGTATTAACCGCTCACCTCTGTGTAAGTTTCCAGGTCTGAATTCTATTTTCTTGCGCCCTTATTTCCTGAAAAAGCGCTTGATTGCAGCTTCAGAGATCGCTTTGCCGCACACGAAGTGTAGCAGACTACATATTCGAAAAGGCAATGAAATCCTGGCACTGTACTAGCCAAATCCAGCACCCAGCCAACAGCGGGGGCCTTCCTCTGTTGGCCCCCGCTAGCGATAGTATCCAGCGAAAAAACTGACTGCATTCTAGTACAGCATACCATGCTTAACAATGCCGGAATGGTAACACACTTTCATGCGTCGAGCAACACGCTGCTTGCTACACTGCCTGAACCCCACCTTTTGCAGGATCAAAGTGATGTCGAAAAACGTAGTTGCTGGAGTGGTTCGTACAGGGAAAGCGCTGCATTTTCGCCGGCCGACCACTGCCCGAACCCGATGCTCAGCCATTGCCCACAGCCTGCAGGTACATATTACCAATATTTCCACACGGCAAAGCTGCTGATACTCAAGTTCACATCCACCATGTTAAGGAGAAACCACCGCCCTAAACACAGATATGCATGCTATCGCAACCATTCCTACAGCTTTTTTGGCAACTACGCAACAGCTCCTAAATTCAAGCCCTGCTACACAAGCACGCTGTGCAACAGAGGCGCGAACAGAGCTTGAAATCCTAGCAGATCCACAGCACTGTCCACCTGTAAGAACTAATCGATTCTCTTGGTCTGCTGGCATACTCTAGCAGTTACAACCAACGACACAGCGGCCTGCATCTAAATAAGAACACCCAGCTAGGCATCGAAGTCAAGATAAATACACAGCCGCACGCGCGCCAGGAAACATGGCTGCAGCCGCCTTGCTAGGCTCGCACTCTCTGTGCAATTGCAGTAACCTCGGATGCGCTAATTGCGAAACAGGAACTTGCGGGCAGGGCACTGCAATCGCGCAGCATGACGCATACCAAACTCCAACGCCCAACCAGCGTTCAAAGTCTTCAGCTTTACCAGTACTTGCCCACGGCACGCGTGTTTATGCCCAAACGCGAATATGTATGCTACGGAACAACCACCGTCCTAAAGACAGACGTGCATGCCCTCACGAACACGTCTACAGGCTTGTTGGCAGTCATGAAGCACAACTTGAAATGAAGCTGGGCCACAAAAAAACTTCGTGGATTTGGATGCAGGGAAAATGTTGAATTATGATGCTTCTCCAATAGGTCCCAAAGCCAGCATCAAGAAAATACCCACAGTCTGTATGCCGGCCCTAGCAATAATTATTAACGGCATGCGTGAATGCGTCCCAGTGTAGAACACCAGGCGTAACATTGGATCTCACTTTCTGCAGAATCAAAATGATGTCGGAACGCTTAGTTGCTGGATAGGCTATTACAGGGAAAGCGCTGCGTTTACTCCGCTCGGACACTACCCAAACCTACCGCCCAACGAATGCGTGTAGTCTGCAGGCATACGCTGTCAATACTTTTTCACAGCACACCCGCGAACACCCAGGTTCGCATCACATCATTCACACCATCTACAGGCAGGGTGAAGGCGGCGTAGCACCCTGTGAATCCAAACGCTGCCGAACAAGGGCCTATTGGCGTGCACAGACGGAGAGAGCGTGAAATCGCATGACGCTACGCACGTCAAACACCTAGGCAATACCTATTGCCCATGGGCCCACGCTAGCAATAATTAGCAACGAACAGCAGACATCGTGCACGTGCAGAATACCAAGCATCGCATGGCTACCATACCAAACACACATTTTCGTTCGCCGACTACCATTTCGATTGCCGCTTTGCTTACTACACAGTCAAAAAGGTGTTCATAACTTGAGTTGCTGCATAGGCGTGTCCAG
This sequence comes from Eimeria brunetti, assembly GCA_000499725.1. NCBI lineage: Eukaryota > Apicomplexa > Conoidasida > Eucoccidiorida > Eimeriidae > Eimeria > Eimeria brunetti. The sequence continues at coordinate 6,788 of HG713478.1, forward strand.
GCAACGCGGTGGGTGAACACAGCGTGACAACTACTCAAACCGAACGCCCAGCCAGTGCCTATAGCCTCCATATTCACTTTACCAATACTTGCTGACGGCGCACCTGCTTATATTCACGTTGGCATCCACCATGTTAAGCGGCAGGCTGAAGCCAGAGGCGCAGACGTTTCCAATAACTTCTGCAGGCACGCTTAAGGCACGCAGCAGCCTTTGAATTCAAGCCATGAAACACAAAAACTTGCTGTGAAATCCTGGACCACACGCCGAGCACCATCCAAGTCCAGCGGCTAATAATATGCCTAGTCTGTAGGCCTACGCTATCAATAGTTAAAAATGACGCGGCAGCTTGCATCCAGGTGAAGAACAACAAGCATAGCATGGGCGCTGTGCTAAACACACAGCTGTTGTGTCAGCGAGCATCTGTGCAGAGGCCGTTCTCGCTACACTTACGCAACAGCATCACTTCCATGCTGCCCCACCTCATCGCTAGGCGTCACTCAGCGCACAGCTACTCGCCACTCAAAACCAGCATTTGGCCTAAAAAAGCCACTACCAGTGTGCAACCGGTCCTGGACCGCCTGGCAAACAAAATACACCCATACGTGCTTGAGCGCAGCAGCGTGGGAACAGGAGATGCATCCGGAATCGCAGCTGTTCCCTCTGCCGCCCGGCCCCACATAAACGTTTCTCCGTTGTTCCCAGATACCCCCTTGCCAACCCTTCAGCTGCCAACACCGGGTTTGCCGCATGAGAGCCGTTGATAAGAGCAGTTAGTCTCCTCCACTGCTCTCTCACTCGGTCGCTAATGTCAACTCGCTGCAGGCAGGTTTCAACGGCAACGCCTCCACCCTCCAGCTCCAGCGCTTGCAGCTGGTGTGACCCCATAGCACAAAGCACGCTGTAATGCAGATTGAAGCGGCTGCGCAGCTGGGCGTCACGCAGCCTCCGCGCTTCAACAGCCTGCTGATCGACGTTCTACAGCGTCTTCTCGCCGTACGCCTTCCCCTTAAGAGGATATAAGAACGGCTGAAAAATGCACTTGCTCCTACGCGATACTTTCCCAAGAATAATCGACACTTCTTTCACCACGTGTGCTATTAGTGAGCAAACTCCATCCACTATTATCACGCGCTCCTCTCGCAGTACCTTGCAACCACCCACTGCTACCGCCTTTCACTAGCCTACACACCCGGAACTTTCCATGGTACCAAAAGCGCACGGTAGCAGCAACGGCGTTGTTCGCACACGTAGGTGGCTGTGAAGGAAGAGCTGATTTGAATGTCCACCCGTGCAGCAGAACGCGTAGCAAAGATGGTTAATCTGTGCCACAGGCGACTCAAAACGACGACTTTCAGGCGTAGGCGTAGAATACAGCTGGGTCAACTACATTGCATTTAGAGTTCGAACTTGCAAACACGCCGTAGCATACGTCAGATTTACGCCGAAACCACTATCCAATTCTCCGCAGATGGCTGAGGCGCTGAGGCCGGTCATTAGTACACACCAGTGACTACACAGGAACACTAGGTGCCTCAGCTTTGTTCCTAGCTGCGGCTTCCCAAGGCCTGGAATTCACCGAAAAGGGTTTACATTACTATGCCGCCAGTACACCGCCTGCAGGTGCAGTCAAACTAAACTGCGACATCTCTGGTGCAAGTAGAATAGCCGCAGCTTTCCTTGTCGAGCAAAAGGCATCATTTTTTCGCCGCCAGCCTCTGCTTGGTTCACTTGCAGTCCAATACACGGTTGCAAATACGCAACTTCCCACAAAATATCTTTCAGCGAGAAAAACATGACAGTTTGCTTGTTTACAGATCTAGCATCTCCCTTCTTCTGCGCTTGGTATTGGTTTGCCTGTGGTCAAAGCTTAAGGTGTTAAGCCAGAAAGATCTCGTGAACACCGACAGTTCAACCCTATATTAGAGGACTCTAATTCCATTCTTAATACAAAGTTTTGAAGAAATATTTCGGCTGCATCAAGAAGGCTGCATCGTCAAGTGGCGGCATGTCAATGTGGCAGCGCGCAAACCGTCTGCTTCAGTGCGGTGAACGCACTTCAGCATATATGAAGCATAGCATATATAGCATGTATACACTATGCTTCATAGCATATATACTCCCGAAGCATATAAAGGTATTAAGCTAGTGCCCCGATAACCCAGGTGGCAAGTGGTAAGTGCACTCGAACCCTTATTTGGATAATGGCACCACTTCTCCCCACTAGTATAATGACAATAAGGAAGCAAGTGCCAGCGAAATGAACCAAGAGCCGTCGTATGGACAACTAAAATTATCGGGTTACTTGGAGACACGTATATTGTGGGATATTTGCCTATCGAGACGGCGCCTGCTGAGGCCTCGCCGTAACCTACGCGGCGAAGTGCGTCAGGCAATGTCCGCAACATTAACCGATGTCTCCCAAATAGGGCAACCATATATTGCCTTATTCGGGCCATTCAGGATGATGACCCGACGTTTACCGGTCTCGTATGCCCCTGCGGAATTCCCGCACTATGTATAGTGAGGGGATTCCCTTGCGAGCACAGCACCCCCGCAGAAGAAACATTTCATGTATTCCCTTAGAACACTTCAATTACCCACTATGCCCCCAGGAATAGACGTACTGTGCGTGCATCGACAGTTTCTTGCTACAAACCTTTGCACGGGTTCCCTGCTTCTGCTGGCGGAGACGTACGTTACATGGATCTGAAGGTGCTCCCGCAAGCCTCCTGCTATTCAATCCATCAATAGTAGAAGTTTTGTAGGATTGTAGACCCTTGAAGCACTTAAGGAGCAGAAAGAGGGTAGCAACTGTGGAGGCCACCATGGCGACCAATAGGAGCGGCAATATCTTGTGTTCCCTTCTCAGTTTCTGTGCGAATGTGCTCTGAACCAGCATGGGAGGATCACCGTGTGGAAAATTGACTTGAGAGCTGGGAACAGATGAGGCCAGAATTTGAGCCGGTGTAGTCACCTCCGCTAGAACTGCCGCCGAGGCAACGGAAGGTGGCAACAACACGAGCATTTCGTAGGTCATCTTGGAGTTTTAACGCATTTAGTAAGGAAAAACAAAAACAGTGTTCTAAAAAATTCAATGTAGATATGGGTGAGGTGATTCGCGTGAGTATCAGCCCGCCTCAGGTACGCAGAATACTGGAATGGGCTAACCATCTGCATGCACGGTTCAGTTCTGCAACGGCGAAGGGTGCAGAGCACCGCTGCAAACCTTCCTCTGTGTTATGTTATGTTAATTTCATGCATATTCCCTTGCTATTCCCAATATACCTGCCCTAAATAATCAATTCACAGGCAACTGGCACGGTGATTTGTGCGCAGACACCCGCTGCAGCATAGTAACTCTGGGGTGTAGGGTCATCCAGCTAGGGTCAGCAGCTTGGATGAATAGGGAGTACAGGAACCACCACGTGTCAACATAACTCTGTCAATAAGTTCATGAGGCAAACTGGAAAAGTAGGAAAAAAAGAATTGGAGGCCCACTCATGACACTTCCGGCCACGTTAACAGCAGGCTGGATCTGTAGTAAACAGCGGGCTCTGCTGTTACTACGATGTAACCTAGGTGAACCGACTGGGTGCAAACACTACATATGTGCGCTAAATGGGGTCCACCTATTCTATTATGCCATAAATATTCAAATAAGAGTCTTAAAAACATATTAGAGTCCATATATCTTGAAGAGATAAATCCCAGAGAAATCCCAGAAACGTCGATCTGCCTTGAATGCGCAGTTTAGTCAGTCTCACCCGCAGCATCTGTATTACCGACGCACTGCAATCTGCGGCCTCCGGTGCCCCTAGAAAGCTATTAGAGGACAGGATATACGAAAGGGACCATTTAGAGGGAAATCAGGTCGAATAGTAAAAGAAACAACACATAATTGATAGACGTGCTCGCAACCCCCCAAACGGATGGATCGGGCTGGCTAGCGTGCCGGCTCTGCCGACGAGGCGCTGACCCCTAGGGAGGGATTCAGCTGCAAGGTGGGAAGTACGGGACTTAAAATGTGATTTAAGGTTTTAATCCGTTTTCGGTTGTGTATTAAGCGTTTGGGCTCAGTGCAGCGTGGTTAATGCCGGTGTGCACATTAGTCGCCAGACCTACATCGCAGTAGCAGCATAGAGAGATCTGTTCACTACAGCATCAGTCTCACAGCCTGTAGTGCCCAGCACTACAATGCATCGGACTTGAGCTCCTAATTCGATAAGGAAGTCTGTAATTGCTGGGAAACGAAAAGTTAATAAGGTTAGTTTGTAGACTCGAAGCAGTCAACCGCTGGGTGGCTAACGCCTAGGTCTTAGGACTCGGCCGCTGCTCATAGCGGCGATGCGGCCACCCGCGGGCTCCGTGCATGACCACCGCAGTGCCCAGCATAAGGACACTGCAGGCGGTCGGGCAGTCGGGTCTAATCGATGTTATTCGGCTATTCGAACGGTCTTTTCCGTTTATGATTCGAAAACTAACTTTATTCTAAGGCGTAGGACCATCCATTTGGGATAGATACTAGTATGAGACTGCAGCACTAAGAAGTAGGCAACGTAGCCTGAGGGGACTCAGCGCTACACAGCCGGCCCCAAGATGGTGTGGCTGCTGAGCATTCTTAGATTGGTTTTCCCTCTAAAATAATACAACTTGTTTCTATAAGTATTGTATTCGTTCTCTTACAGCTTACTAGGTCTCTGAAGGTTCTACCTTGAGCTTCATTGTAGTGCCTGTGTAGTGCCAAGGCAGTACAATGCGACGCATCTGGTACCTTTAGAGAGCTAACATGCATTATAATACGAAAAAGATGTTGTTAAGAAGTAATCATGTCAATTTGTAGACGCAATAACGCCTACATGATAAATATGCTGGCTGACGACCTAAAAACGAGGCCGGTGTGGTGCTGGCACCGCTACCGAGGCGCTAACCCCCAGGGGGTCAGCGAGAAGAGTTGGGACATTATCATTCTCTTTCATTTTACATATGATAGGAGTTGAGATTTGATTTAAGGTTCTAAATCTTCGTCTACTGTCAACTAAGCGCTACACGCTGAGTGTTGCGTGCTGTTACAGCTTTGCACCTAACAGCCTAGAGGGAGAGCTGTTCACTACATTTGGGGGCCGTTCCGGGGATTGCTACCCGAGACAGCTTGCATGTTAAGTCCGCGTTTGCGGCTCTTATTAAGTCGTTTCGTAACCTGATCCAAAATGTCTCAGGCGGGGACGCACACGCACCTACGCAACAGAAGGATCCCCGGCGGTAACCAAGGATCGTACCCGGAAAGAGAGATCCTTTTTTTGTTACGAATCAGGGAATGAATTGGAAGTAGACGATGAGGAACTACCCATCGCTCCGCCGAAGAGGTTTTCTCATTCGCACCTTGCAGACATAAAGTGGAGCTGCAACCTGGTACAGTTCTCGTAGGCTTTTCTACGGCTGTGAGCCTAGGGGGCGATTTAACACAGGAAGAACTAGAACACATTTTCTAAGTCCATATTAGCCGGGGATGTGCTCCTTGCGCTCAGTGACGACAGTCAGACGTACTTACGCACATTGCCGCAGGCGCCAGCTGAGCTAAAGCGGTCGGTATGAACGAGAGACGGCAAGTTGTAGAAGAGCCGGCAGCTTCGGCATGGCCTGCTGCAACTGAACCAGAGAGCGGGGAAGGCAACGGAGTGCACGCCGCTAGTAGAGAGAACGAAGTTTGGGAGACCCAACGTATGTTATGCATGTAAGGGCACAGGGGTTCGGTGCGCAGGTGTGATGGAAGCTAGCGCCATCCCAGTCCCTTCCGGAGTGTCGGGAGCAGTAGATAGGTGGGGGCAGCCTCCTCACGAAAGAGGCTACCGAGACCACACACAGCGGACGCGCAGACATTGGAGGGGTAGCTAGAGCTTGAGGCAAGCAGGGGAGAAATGGATGAGGCGAGGCATGGACCAAGCCACCTCTGCGAACGGGGAGCAGAAGGATCAGACGAGACCAACGACCTGGGTGACGAGGGTGTTGGCCACGGTGGCGAGAAGCCGGGGTGCAGGCGAAGCCTAACAAAGGCCGTATATTTGTGTAGTGTAGGCAGAACTGCCTATCTAAGAGTGGACAAGGCCGGGAGCCAAGGCGAGGCGGTGTTCGGTGCGGAGGCCTCTCCGAGTTTCATTAGTCCGCAGACAATTGAACATTTACAGCTGAGGCCGCGGCGTCCTTCAGGAGAGTGTATGTTTACGGTGCCCAATAGCGAACAGATGCACATTGACCGTGTTGTCACGAGATTGACGACGTGATGTGGACGAGAGTGTTCCACCTGAGGTTTCTTGATTGTGCGTGTGCCCTATGAAGTAGTGTTGGGGCTTGTTCGGTTGCCTGCGCGTAGAGTGGAGTGGTATCTTCAGCCGGATACGTTGAGAACATACGTGAATGGGGAGTAGTGCGAGCTAACGGTAGCTCAGTCATCTGCAAAAGGGCAAAAGGGAGGCCTCTCTAAAGAAGGGCGCCAGAGGACGCCTGATGAGCAGGCATTCGACACATTGGCCAAGCAAGTGCGGCGGGCCCAGCTGGAAGGGGGGGAAGTTTTAATGCTGCGGCGCTACAGTGCAACGCATCTGGTACCTTTAGAAAGAGAATGTAGTAGACATTCACTACAATCACGGCAAACAATGCTAACTGCACAGTTTGCCGTGTTCATTGTGTTCATAAGAAACGTGTTACCGCAGGGGCATGTGGGTTGACACTCACTAAGTAAGCTTTCAATGAGTTTCGTAGTTAATAAGTATTCATATGTATCGGGTTGGACCCTAAGTGGGAGTGTCCTTGCAAGCGCAACAAGGAGTGGCAACTCATGCTGGGCTGTCCCCTTTCCAGCCCCAGCCCCAGCACGCGGGGCCGCGGTGCAGGGCATGTGGAGATAGCAGAACTTTCCTTTTCTCGAATAAAGAACTATGGGGAAAAGTTTGAAGCTTTGGTTCAACTTATTTTACTAAAAAATAATGTACCGGTAACATCATCAGCCTCAGTAACAGTCAGCCGGACGCAAAGAGATAACGAAAGGGCGTCACGGCGTTGCAGTGGGGACAACCCACTGCAACGGGGACCTGGCCACAGACAGATAGCTTTGTCTCCGGGCTATAAACCTATGCCAGAGTGAGATATTATTAATTTAAGGATGAGGTTTATCACAATAGGCTATGAGGGGGCTCCGGACTATGGAGGGGCAGAACATTCTTTCATCAACAATCTCCATGACCACGACCTGCAGTCCCTCTATTTGTCCTAGTTCTTGCTACTCCATCATGTGAGGGGATTCGCGACCTTAATGATAAAATCACAAAGTGAGCTATGTCTGTGATTTTGTTATCGTTGGGGGCAAAAGTCGCAGAGGTGGGTTCGTCTTTGTTGCTCACTGGTGAGAGACAGGTCCGTTCGCCAGAGCCCTAAGGTCCCTAGAGCCCCAAACTTTCCTTTGTTGGCACTCAGAGAGGAGATCCTCACAGACGAATAAGAATATACGAATACAATGCTGTTTAGAAGGGATTATGTCGATTTGTACACAAAATAACACCTATTTGATAGGTCCGCTCTCTGACGCCCTAAAAACGGGGCTGGTATGGCGCCGGCACCCCAACCGAGGCGCTAGCCCCTACGGGGTCAGCGACAGGAGTTGGGACGTTTCATATGCTATCGGAGTTGAGATTTGATTTAAGGTTTTAAATTGACACCTATTGCCAATTAAGCGCTATACGCTGAGTGCAGCGTATTATTACAGGCGTGCACCTAGTAGACGCGTGTAAGCTTGAACGTAGTAGCAGCCTAGAGAGAGAGCTGTTCACTACAGCCTGTGCACTACAATTTCCCCCCCCATTCCTGGACGGACCCCAGATTGTGTTCGCCACTTGCTTGGCAAATACGCCGAAGGTCTGCTCGGCAGGGTTCCTTTGGCGCCCTACTACAGTACTGCCACCCTTTGGTTTTTCCACACAGCTTCTGAAGATGGGCAATTCACGCCACTTGCCATTCACATAGGTCCCCCGGTTCTCGGACTGAAAATATCAAATGACCTTGTGCCTGGTCAGCCTGCCAACCCCCACCACAACATCATAAGAAACATGCCCTGTTACGAAGTCTCTCGGGAAACGTTCATACTCTTGCCGCATCGTTAATGCGTTCACGACGCGATCTATACGCAACTGCTCACCTTTAGCTACCGTGGACATACACTCATCTGGAAGCCACCGCACCGTAAGCTGCAGCCGTTCGACTGCCTCAGGTATAGTACAACTTTTTGAGGCCGCGGTATCCAAAACCCACATACAGACTCCCCGCTGCATCAACACATAGTACTGCTTTCGTACCCACGTTGCCTCAAACACCTCCCTTGCTGTAGTCCTCGTCCGCACAAATCTCCCGCCACCACTGCGGCGCAATGTCACTCTTTTCTGGTCTGTAGCCCTCATCTATAACATCTGCTGGCACTCCACTGCTGTCCCTCTTTCGCGCACGGCCTCTTCCCTTCGTATCGGTTTAGACCCTGACTCACGCTGCTCCGTCGATGACTGCTGACACCACACCTCCTTGGTTCCTCAGCCCCTGCATTAACTCGACCTTCCATACTGAGCAACTTCTTCTCCCACTCAGGGGAACTGGAATGGCACTAGGCCATTTCGCTACTACTCTCCACACCCCCCTACCATGAGAAGGCCACCTAGGACGTTTATCTCCCACAACTTCTAGACTCTCTCGTTTGAAGGCTCAGGTCTTTTAGCGCTGAAACGTGTTGCCTATCTCCTAGCCTGTTCCTCTGTCTCTATCCGTCTTCGGTCGTGAGTAGCGCAATCCCCCGCCAAGTATCCCATACCTCCTCTTCCGCACTTCCCCGCTTCTCCGTATAGGCTCATTCCGTGATGAGGAACTTATCTCCTGTGCTGGCCTGATAGGGGTACTGCCGTGTACTGCCAATCAGGTCCAACATTATTATGGGCGTCTATTTCTAGCTCAACTCACTTTCCGAATCGTAATCTGGCGTCCTATCTTCCTCTTGGATGTGTCGGGACACCACCTACCAATGTCCTGAAGACGTCTGCTACATCACACTCTGTCCCGCGAACGCATATTGTGGCGCCAAAACGCCCGGCCTCAGAAGATAACAATAAAACGCGCCGCTAAAGCAAATCCCGCTTCCACTTCCTCTCACATCGCAACTCCATACATGTGCACGCACGCATATATACATCCATGACTGCCCTCATACAAGCTGAAACGTAACAGCACTCAGAAACACACCGCAGGCGGTTTTATTTGCGTGTTTCAGACTTGCTAAGAACTGTTATATTTGCTGAATGCGCCGTCGTTTTGGACATCTAGCTCCCTATTATTTGACTGGTACGTGCGTACGTCCTGGCCAAGTAGCAGACGATCATGACGCCACAAAAGCTTTAGCCTAACCGCGGCGGTTAGCGCGCTCATGCTAACACAGTAACCCCACAACGATCACAGACAGGCCCTCTAGCTCTCCGCCAACTATTGCGCGTATCCTCAAAAGCAGATGCCGCTAATGTGTAAATGATTAGGGATCACTGCTAAAAAGTCCATGCCACAAGAACGCTAGGTCGAAAGAATGCAGACACCACATTCAAGAGGCGCGCTTATCCCGAATCCAAATAGCTTCGCTAGTATCGCCGTACTAGGAACGCTTGCCTGCGCTACTGGGTCCGTTGTTTGTGTTGTTTCACCGTTACACATTGGCCAAGCGGGTCGGCGTTCGCTCGAGCAAGCGACACGAGTTTCCACATAATTGGCGTCAGAAGCGGCCATTGCAGCTGTATCGGAAAACCTAGCATCCAATTCTCTGCACACATGGTTCCCTGCCTGATCCGCGCGCGAGGTCAAAGACAGAGATGGCGTCTCAAACTCGCAGCAGTCAACGTGGGCAGAACAACCAAATAAAGTCGCGACGTTCACCGTGTTCTCAGCCAAATGTGTGCATACGTTCTTAGTGCAAAAGGGCGCAAATCTGAATCGGAGCGAGAGAAGCAAACTTGTGCGTCATACCAAAAGCAAACCAATGCACCTGGTTGCACCAGACTCCCTTGTCCAGTCCTCTCCTGCAGAAAGGCTGCAGAGAGGTGGAAATGTGGAAGTTGAAGTAAATAAAAGGCCAGCCTGGACCAAGGTTTCCTGCATCACGCTTGGCTGTAAAGACTATATAACGGTGGCACGAACACCCTGGCACGAGATGGCAACTCGAAAGAATGCCAATGGCGCATCAATGAATCA
>HG713479.1:0-16923 GCA_000499725.1 Eimeria brunetti
TAGATCCTTAGTAGCAGTGTGTGCGCGTAGTCGCATAGCTTAGGGTTCATACGTAGTGACAGCAACGGGTTGCTGTGCATTACAGGAGAAGTACACTCACGAAGTCGGGCAGAGCAGGGTACAGTGGGAGGTCTATTCACACGGTGCGCAAAGCATGGCTTTAGTGACTACCCGTACAATTTGGAAGTCATGAGTCTTGCGAAAATATCGCCGTTAAGTGAACGAAGGGCAGAACAACACCAATAAAGGGTTTAATTCAGTCTGCTATTGGCGCCATGCACAGTATAAACTGAAGAGTTACGAAGGAATATGGGAGCAAGGCGTGCCTGCCTTCTGAAAACATTGAAGTAATCATGGGTCAACGCATGGAATCTACAGCAGAAGATGAACCTGAGACCTCTGACCGGTGGGGATGCTACCTTACGAGTGAAGCATCTGGAATGGCCACCCACAAGAAGCACGCTGCGACCTCGCCTTTTAACTCCCGCTTTGAATAATATTAAAATGAGTTTTAGTAAATATTGTCATTAAATTGAGCGCTAAAGTCGGTGCCCCTGCCCCACTGGCCGACTGCAGCTCTGTCGGCAGGGCCCCCAAGTTAACGAGGCTGAAAACAGCCTTTCTAACTGCTCCCATGTCGAATTTTCCCTGCGTAAAAATAGGCATAAACTGAATCTGCTTGGAGGAACGCATTCACTCCCCAAGCCGCTATGAAGTGCCCGCAGGCTTCGTCGATGAGGTTTAGAGCCAGGCGCTTAGCCCTTCAGTGCTTAGCGGGGGCTGCAGCCACTGCCGCTGTTGCAGGTACTCAGACTAAAGAAATAGGGATGTCTCGGGGCTGAGACAACGGGGTGTATCCCTTGAGTCGTGCGCCTTGGGGGGGACCAAAGGCTGGCACGCAGGCAGCAAGTCGTCGACTCAAATGCGCTGCTGATTTGAAGTACTTCGTTTGTTGATAGTTCTGCCAAGACCTGCGGAGCTTTTTGTTGCGACGTGTGCGTCCAGGTGGGGGGCTGCTCCTGCTGCGGCTCTACAAGCGGCGCCATCCCCCTGCAGGGAGGGGGCAAGGAAATGTCGCTGAAGTGTACGGAAAGCCATTTCAACCCATCACAACGGCATCGCTTGCCAAGGACGTCGAGTCGTGTAGGCAACAGCAGAAACGGAAGCTTCTTGGCCTCGGCGTACCCGCTTCAGCTGCACAGGCAGCAGCTGATGCCGCAGCAGCCGTAACAGCGTGCGAAATCCTCGGTGGCTCCTGGGCGGAGGAAGTTGCAGTTGCCTGCCCCCATCTAGGGCCCGCCTCCGCATTGCTAGCTGCATCAAAGTCTGGGGCTCCAGTTGAGCTGCATATGCACCTAAAGGCGGTCTTCCGCACCGCCCTAAAAGCTGCGCTGCTGTGTGATCTGGCCGCACTAGTTGTGCAGCAGGAAAAGCGCGAGCGCGAGCAACTGTTGCATAAAGACGCAGATATGCACTGGTTACTTAGTGAGACGGAGGATATCTTTAAGGATACCTTCTACGAACCGGCAATTCGTGCTGCAGCTTCGGCGTGCGACTTCGCGCAGCCGGCGCGCGAGCTCCTACAGAGGCTGCAGCAAATAAGCACAATCGAGAAGGGGAGCAGCTTCAGTCCGACAGAGTCTCTGCTGCCTCTGCTGCTTACGGAGAAGGGTAAAGACGCTCTGGAGGCATTTATTGCTGCAGTTGACAAGCAGGTGCTGGCCAGTTTGTGCAACAGCTGGGAGCGCAGCGGCGTGCTGCAAACGCATCAAGAGCCCCAGCAGCGAGAACACGAAGGCCCGCCAGCACGCGTGCGGCAGCTGTCCGCGCGCAGTACAGGCAAAGACGCGGGGACCCCGATGGCCCTTTCATCTTACGCAGATGTGGTGGATCGGTAATGTTCGAATGGCCGTACGGCTGCTACAACAGTGGCTGCTGCGGCTGTGACAGCTGTAACAGCTGTAACAGTAGCAGCACTATTGGAAGGACAGCAACCCGTAAACCAGTCGTTCGGGTGGACACCGCTAGCGACTTCGGCCTGCGGTTGCTGCGTTTTATTGTGCTGCAGCTGCACGGCAGACGTACACACGAAGGTCCCCCCAAGTGCCCCTTTGTTCCTGCGGGCTTCAGATGTTAAGGCTGCCAGAGCAGTCATAGAGAAGCATGGGTTTGTTGTTATAAAGAATGCCCTTACTTCTGAACAGCTGCAGGAGGTGCAGGAAGTTACCTTTGCTGCCAGCGAGACTGTACGGCTGTTGGTGGTAATAACAGGCTGAAGAATAGCAAGTGTTCGCCTTTGCGTCCGAAGTGTTAGCGGCTGTGCAGAATGCACATGAAATCTTGAGCACATTTTGGCGAGCGTGTGGACAGGCTTCAGAAGGAGGGTTGAAGATGAAGGAATTTGACCCCAACATTTTCTGTACTCGGCCAACCTATGGTGCGTGGCGCTGCGCTGGTCATTTAGTTGCTGTGTTTTCATTTGCTTGTTTGCTTGTTATCTTTGCTGCCGCCGAAGCTACGAGTGTTATCTTTTGTGCATCTGTGTCTGAGTGCGCTATTTGGTGACCCTTAGGGCGACTGCACTGTCTTCTCCGTGGGTCGTTGATCGAACAGTCTCTAGTTAACGTACAGAGGTTGTTTATGCCGTTGGTGCATTCCTATCTTTCATCTGGAGCTCCGCCGGAGGCAGGAGGCCTTCAAGGAAAGACGCGGTGAGGACACCTGAATTCACGCAACGGTAGCGATGCAGGGGTGTTGCGGTTCCCGTGGAGACTGGTGAGCATGCAGGTGCACGAGGCGGCATTCCCATTCGTTTCGCTATCGTGAGTGAGGAAGCACACGCTGTTTTGTGTCCTGATTACTGCGTTTGCTCTAGGTTGTTTGTGTCCGAGATGCAAACGGTCAATGCAGGTATGGCTATCTGGAGTATCTGTTTGCTTCGGCTTTGTGCCAGCGGCGCATGGAGGAAGAAGGGGCGGAAACAAGTGCAGCCTTCTGTCTATCATATCGTGTTTGTTCAGATGCGTTGGCGCTTTCCCAGCCGTGGCATCGCGACAATTCGTACCGGGGGCTAACTGTGGTCCTCCCGTTGGTCCCTATAAGCCCCAGCAACGGCCCTACAGAACTGCTCCCAGGATCGCACGTCCTGAGCGGCGAGGTAACCACAAAAAACACTCGGAATGATCGATAGTGTAACCATCTTTGTACGTGAGAGGCTGGGCGAAATTCTGGCTGTTGGGCTGCCTCTTTCCGTCGATTTGAGACGGGATGCGTTTGCACTGCGTATCCAAGCGACGGAAGTGGGCCACAGTGCTTGCCGATGTTTGCAGGAAGGAGACAGTTGGTTTCAGTGGCTGCGCTCACTACCGACTTTTTTAAAGACATCCATTGCAGGAGGATCCACAGTCAAGGCCGAAATTCAACCAGGAGATGCCCTTGTCTACGACTCCAGGCTTTTGCATCGGGGGCAAGGTGAGCAACCAACGTGAAGGGATACCACAGAATGCCGGCCGATAGTTGCCTTCCTACTGCCTAAGGAATGCCGTACATACGGATGACGTCTTTGTCCTCCTTCGTGCACTTGGTTTTGTCGTCACACAGCCAATGAAACTTGGCACCCTCGCCCTACGCTGATCCTGCGCTACGATTACAAGGAAACACCACCTCCTGGGAAGTATACGAGTACGGACGTCGTTTAGTGTACTTGTTTGCCTCATGTTTTCAGTCTTCGAGGAAGTGTAATCGCGATTGCGCCTTTCGCAAACATGTGTGAGGTGTTAGTGCGCTGATCTTTGCCAGTTTCTGTCAATATGCATCTGATTTCTTGCAGACGTCCTTCGCTCCCTTGGGGCTTCAGCATTCGGCCGAGCAGTGGGTGGGTTTTTGAATATGTATGAGAAGCTATAGTCATGCGTACTTTAGTGGCGCAATGTTTGTTTGGGAATTTAGGATAAAGGTTCTCCCATGACATGCCACTGAAGCAGCATGAATCTTCCTCCTCCTACAACATGCGTTCCATGGATTGAGGAACGCACCTGACCAGGCCTTTCGCCAATGTCCTGATGGGCTAACAAGCTTCTCGGTTGTTGCTCGCTCTTGTGGACCTCTAGAGGCGTTCACCCTCTGGAGGTGCCAAACTCGTGACTGCCACTCTTTAGCTTTTCCCTCAGTGTATGGCTGGGCATTTTGAGGGTCTGCAAACAAGGCGTATTAAAAGGCTGCGGGCAGCAGAAGCATTTGTGCTGAACCCCTATGCATGCCCTCTTGAAGCTTGGTAGACGCATGTACAGCAAGCTAGGGAATTGATGGCAGGTCTCACAGCAGCCACTTTTGGTACAATCCGCTTATACCTCTTTAAAGTTACCCAGCTGTATGTTCTTTCGTTACCTCCGTACTCCGCAAGTTCATTATCGACCCCCCGATATTCAATTCCTCCATGCTGTGGTTTCTCGTCCATAGGGAGGCGATTGTGTGATATGTATGATTGGTATGGGTCTATGCTTGAACCAAAGGAAGCGTTTCATATTCTTTGGGTGCGGGCTTGACGGTCGAAGCTTACAAACCTAAGGACCCTATATGTGAAATAGCCCCCCAACTGGGCCTGGAGATTTAACACTCGGATAGGCACTGCCTTCTGTTCATCGTCAAAAAGACCGCTGTCAAACTCGAGAAGTTTAAGGAGCTGCTACGGGGCCACCCCAGTGAGTGTAATGCCTATCATATTGCTGGGTTATTGCCATTAGTGGCTCCATTCTTGCCATTGCCCGTCTTAAGCTCTACTTAGCCACGAAAAATAAGAAATGGGATGAACTGATTTAGTGGGTCTAGCGCTTCCCTCCCGAGTGGCCGTTTCTCCTGCTTGTCCATCAGCATGCACTTTGTGTATACGGCGTATCACATGGAGAGTATGGGTTCGTGTTGGCAGCAGACGATCAACTTTAGATGCGTCTTTCCCATTGGCGGCTGGGGCACGTGCGGCGTAATACTGTGGGAATATATCGTGAACTGAAGGCGCCCTTTTTGGGCAGAGCGACGGATGGGTTACCTGTGTGCCGATGCCTCACGGATGGCAGCCCCATTAGCAGTGCAACTCGCAAGTGTCAATTCAGGGGATGGGGAGCTGAGGATAGACGCATATTAGACTGGTCAGAGAAGACTTGCGAATATCTAAGGGGCTTTAAGAACGTAGCCGCCGGGGCGTATCGACATCTGTATGCTCAAACGGAACTGCTGCACACTCTATCCCGACTATCCGCGTGTTCGACAGCGAAACGAAGACAAAAATAACTGAAAGAGGGGGCAAGGCCCCCCCATCCTTGTAAAGCCCCCGTGTAAAGCCCCCCATTTCCACCCACGGATGACAAATGACCTTCTCCCGACTGTACATAGAGCAGCGGAGGCAGCTAGGGCTGCATGCGAACGAGCTCTCGTTCCTTCCTCCAGAAGGGAAGCGGGGACGACGCATGACCGTAAACGGAAATAGCTAGACACTTCATTTCATCTTGTGCACGACAGCAAGACTTTGAAAGGGAGCTTTAGCAGAGCCTAACTCAATTTTTTTAAAGGGGAAGCGTGGGCACTAGCACGCAACACTGTAGTCACTGAAACGCATAATCCTATACCAACAACAGTGGTCCTTTAGTTTCTTTGGAAGTGTTCTCTTCCAGGAAATGCCGACAGCAAATGCTGATGCAGCAGTTAGGCCGAAGAGCGGCCCATGACTCCCACGCGGGATGCAGCTGCTGCGGCCGATCGTTACATCCTAGGAGATGCGAACTCGAAAACTAGGGATAACTGTGGTCCCTCCCTTTCGAGTTGGAAGATTTTAGGGCGAAACCCCCCTATACAGTGGGCGTGGAGTGGCTTAACGGACAAAATTATTGCCAAAGAGAGCACGGTTACGCTGGCGGAGGCGCTTATTGTGACCTTCGGAACCCTACCGTGGCCATTATAGTAAGTACCGCCTTTGCCATGGCTACTACGTTTGGCGAGACAGAGGTATCTCTCTACAGGGAGGCCTTCAATGCTGCGAACATGGTTGCTGGGCTCAGTAGATTTTGGACCAGGCAAGGACCATTCTGCCCTTTCGAGCTTTCGTGCGTAGGGGTGGTGGCCAGGGTTAGGTCGCTTCAAAGCATGCACAGCAGATGCGTCTCCCGATATACCAGATCTCCGTCTCCAAGGCTGAGGAAATGTAGGCATCCAGTAGGGCCCTTGCATCGTTTCAAAAGGCGACTTCGAGAGCCATGGACCGATGGCGCTGCTAGCTCGCGCACTCTACTGGACTCCAACTAACCTATCAGACAGGCCTTGCATTAGTGAATCTGAGCCGGTGGCAGACCCATATGACCGGCACATCTTAGTGATTGCGTCTCGAAGAGAGCCTGACAATTACCAAAGGAGAGCTATCTTCTTGGAATTAGAAACCGGATACTTGTAAAAAATTAACTAGCTTCGCTGAGTTGTATGTCTGAATTCGGAAGTGTATTCAGAAGAGTACAAGAGCTGCCGATTCCCTGTAGCAAGACTGTAAACCCTTAAATACTAGCTTTGGCAATACAGACGGTGACTCCTGGCCCGGTACTCCGTACTCGGAAGCTGCTGAATCAAGCTCAGCGAGTTCAGAAGATGTTTCGTTCCCGAATTAGCATCTTAACGGGCATCTTAAAAAAAGTGAACTGGTTTGCATCAACGAAAAATTGTTGCTCGCACGGGTGAAGGCTGGGCTTCCGGATGACAGGAATGTCTACGGCGGATGACCTTTCGCTGGCCTTCTCCTCCGCTTCAGCACTGGCGCTTGCATATTTAGTTTGCGCTTGGTTGATTGCTCCGCATTTGGTGTACTATGTCCTTATATGAGGCTTCTTTCGCGTTATTTTCATGACGCATCTTGCCCAAGCTAAGTTCGTTACAAGATCGGGGAAAACCTTTCTTTAGTGCAAACTTCTCTTTGTCCATTGTGAGTAAAGCAAAACTACGGAGAGATTTCACTCTGCCACCATTTTGTTATCGGGTCTTCAATGCGTTTTACTAGCAAGCGAGACAGTCTGCTTTGGGGCTAAGGGGACAAGAGAAATGCGAATTGGGAATTCACGACTTTTGTTGTTGGGAAGCAAGAGAGCCAGTATATGACGTAGTAATAGGGACGCCCCCGCACCTGCAGATTCTTCCAAAATTATTCGCTTGATTACCTCATTGCGTATCAGTGTTCAGTAGTTGCTACCGCTACGTGGTAAAGGCTGGGAAGTGGGCCTATTCCTGACACCACGGGGAGCAGCCGCAACCTAATTGTTTATTTGTTTTCGCAGTCTTTGACACAGCTTCGCCGAAGGCAGACAGCACACTAGGATCCATAGGCACACACTGAGAGCTAGGTTTAGGAACAGCTCATACTATTATGATGCATGGCTTCTGCGTTGGAGCAGCACACTACACCGCAGTCTGTTAAGCGTGCCCTGCAGCGGGGGACTCAACAGGGGGTCTTTAAATTATTATCTGTAAGGCCACACGTTACATACGGGGCGTGCGTTGAAACTGATACATTACAAACAACAGTTAGCAAAACAAGCAAATACCAATTTTTTCTGTTCTGCAGAAGCTCAACCACAACTGACGAAGACAGAGGCCATTACGCACTGGCTTCTTCCCCTTTACACTCGCATGGGGTTTGCGAAGTTTCTCGAGGACGCGCTTCACTGCAGTACACACATCCTGAATCCCCATCATACTAACGGGTCTCCTTTTGGTGCTTTTGGCGCAGGCCCGACACTTGCCTCATGCGCTCACCTACACCGCATTCCGGTGGCGGTTCACTGCATTGTTTAATTAGGTTGGGATGATCGCACCTAAATGGTGCTCTGACACAGAGCACTTTGCACGGCCACTGGATATTACAACTGAGTCTATCTGCAGCAGCGTAGTGGGGGTCAGCAGCACCAAATTGTGGCAACATCGGTACATGAAGATGGCCCTTTCCCCTCCGTCAGGTTCCTTTTCCTCTGGGAAGTCTGCTCTCTGGTCCCCTTTAGTGCCATATTTGCTTTTCTTTATACATCCATCCCTTTTGGGGAGACCAGGCAGTCAATCGCATGGGTTCCTAGGCCAGAAGGGTAGGCTTGCGGGCTGTATGAAGTTAATACTTTTGTTTTCACTTAAGTGCAGGCTTTCTATTCACAGCCAACTAAGCTATTAAAAGTTGTCTACAGGGTTACTGCATGCACCAAAGGGGCTGCAGAATGCCTGCATATAGCGTCGCCTTTCGGAAGTTGGTCGGTGAATCTTCTTAAAAGGCAGTTGGCCTTCCAACCCTTAGATGCACCTGCATAAGTGCCTTGGGCTGGCGCGAGCTGAGGCAGCCGGACATGGGGTGCAGAGCAGCTTCCCTCAACGAGCGATGCAAGGCAGACTAATATGAAAACACAACGGAACTCCGTTTTCCAGATGCACTGACAGTGCACACAATTAGGAAGCACGCAGCGGGGAATCCGCAGTCAACCTGGAACCCCGTAGAGATGTAGGTACCAACCTCGCATAGACCATGCTGCATCTGCCCTCCCCTACCGCACCCCTCTGTAGAAGAACACACTCTCCTGTGCCCCATCAACCAGAAATACCCCGAACGAGAATCCGAGGAAAAGGTCCACACAAGCAACTGCTGTTGCGTAGCAGCCCTGCAGCAGCTGCCGAGTTGTAGCTCGTAGATATAGGCCGGCTCAGTGGCGTGCCCACCGTAAACCACCACGTTCTGGTGGATTTCCAGCGGTCTCATGGAACGCACTTCCAGACCTTCTGAAAAATAAGATATAAGCCGTTGTTGTCACACAACTTCACTGTCTGCCAGGACATTACCGGGGGCAGCCCCAAAGTGTGGATTACAAACCCAATGAAATGAATATGAAATGTTGAAGCAGTAGTCGGCGACAGCGCCGAGCAAGATGTCGGTAGAGAAGGGAGCATATAACGCAACTGAGAAGACATTAGCCCCTGAGGGTAGACAGACGAGGAAATACGGTCAACCCTTTGTAACGCGTATCGTCAATGGCACCTGCAATGCATAAACCGCTGCATATCATGCTACACCGCAAATGCTTGCTGGTGTAAGATTGCGGAGGACTACCAGATGTTCCTGATGGGCTACTTCTCGTAACAGGAATTCCGAAACCCATTATAGTCTTCGTCATTCTGGTCGCTTAACATGATATTGCCTTTTTATGAGGCCCCCGCGCGTTCATCCATATATAAGCTCTCAACCTCCTCGGTCAGCGGTCATCTTTCGCTATGGCATTGATGCTGTTTTGTGATGCGATCCCGAAAAAATTTCGCGGATCCCCTCAAACCTTTTTAAACAAATAGCATTGATGGTTTTGTAGCATCTCTACGTTGAAGGTGCAGCGAAGACGTGGGCCCGCTCATTAACATGGGAGCATACAGCAAAGGGCCCTATCCAATGCAAGGCAAACGAGTTCCGTTACTCGCGCAGGACGGTATGCGAGTGCACTAAAATCGACAACTTGCCTGGGCTGAAAGTGGCAGTTGAGCGGCCTTTGCGCTGCTTCTTTGGCTGAAGTTCTTGAACGTTATGCATCCATTGCCATTGCCGCGCTGCTGCAAGCTGTGTGTCAAAAGTAGACCCCCCGCGGACGCATAGGAGTGGCTCCCGTCTGACAGGCTTAAGATTGGGCCAGATAACGGTGTTTCGGTGTAGAGCGCTCATGCAGGTGAAGAACGCGATCGAAGAGCGCAATGCTGTATTATTGTATTGACCCACCCCCCAAAAAAGAGCAAATCAAGGCGCTTTGAGGAGCTCTGTGGGGTATAACACCCCAAGTACTGCACATGTATGCAATGGGCGCCTTCAATGTGGTATGACCATGCGCCTATGGGTGGTTCGTCGTGGGCATTGTGGGATAGATGTTAAGCTTCTCCATGAATCTCCTCCAAAAAGCGCTAATAAATTTCGGATCGCTATCGGTAATGATATCTTTCGAAAATCCATGGACCTGTCAGGCACAATAAATGACTAATGTGCCGGGTTCTCTTCTATAACTGTGCTGGAACATCGGGTGAAGTAGGCATACTTCCTCAGCCTGTCGGCGAAGACATATGCTATCTCTATCTCTAGCTGACTGTAAACCGAACATGAAATCCGTTGAAATATCATTCCAGATCATTTCAAGAACTTGAAAGCTCTGCAGAGAACCGTGTTTCAGAGGGTTCCGCTACTTTTGCTGCTGACATCCCGCGCAAGTAAGGATCGATTCTTCGGCTGAAGGGCGCATTCTGGGCCACCAAAAATGCCTTTGCTACTCACTCCACTGTTGTATTGGCCCCATCGTGCCCCGCTAGAGCATGGTCGTGAACTTTGCGTGAAACGTTTGTGCGAGGCGATGGTGGAACGTCTAGTCGGCAGAGTCCATGCAGTGAACACTCACTACAATCACGGCAAACAATGGTACCCTTACAGTTTGCCGTGCTCATTGTGTTCATAACAAATGTGTTAACTTCTAAGGGCATGGGGGTTGACACTTACTAAGTAAGTTTTCAATGAGCCTCGTAGTTAATAAGTATTAGATGTAGTTGCGTTGGACCGTCAGTGAGAGTATCCTTGCAAGTGTAACCAGAAGTGGTGACACATGCTGGACTGTCCCCTTCCCACCCCCTGCCCCAGCACGTGGGGCCGCCGTGCCAGGGCGCGTGGGGACAGCAGAACATTCCTTTTATTATTAACCAATAATGAAACTATTTTGAAGTTTTGGGGTAACCTATTTTACTGAACAAGGATGTAGCGGAAACATCATCCGGCACAGTAATAACTCAGCCTGACGCAATCAGATAGGGAAAGAACGTCAGGGCGTTGCAGTGGGGACCAGCGGTGGAGGCCCACAGACAGACACATTTGTCTACTGGCTATTGGCCGATGCTAAAGCGAGATATACGTTATTTAAGGATGAAGTTTATCACCACATGCTACAAAGCGGGCTCAGGATTAAAGAGGGTCTGAGCGTTCTTTCATTTACAATCCCCATGGAGTGCAGTCCCTCTACATGTCCTAACTTTTGATATCCCATCGTGTGAGGGGAATCGGGACCTCAACTTTAAAATCGGCTAGTGACTTCTGACTGCGTTTGTGTTATCGTTGGGGGCACAAGTCGCAGGGCAAGGCTGGTCTTTGTTGCTCGCTGGTGAGAGACAGGTCTGTTCCCGAAGGCTCTGAGATGCCCAGAGTCCCAAAAGCTCCGTTTTTGGCAAGGAAAGAGAAGTTTCTCACAGTCCGCGCTTCATTGAGTACGACAAGAGATCACGGTCACGCCGACGTTGCTTGGCACGTCGCCCGTTGCTGAGCTTAAGAAAATTCGCAGTAGCGCAAGAGTGTAAGGGTTAAGAAGAACGCAGTGCAGAAAGGGAACAAGAATCACCGCAGGTACGAGTGTCTGCAGAGGATTCTCCTTAACCTGGAAGACTTCGGGTGAATGTGTCAGCGACCACATTGGTGATACCCTTGAAAAGCTGGACTATGAAGTCATACTGCGTGATCCCAAAACTTTCTCGGCAAGTTTTCTCACCATCGTAATTTTTAAAGCTGTTTGTCAGGTGTATTAAACACTCCCTACAATCACGGCAAACAATGCTAACCTGACAGTTTGCCGTGCGTTCATAAGAAACGTGTTCACAGCGTACGCGAATGTGAGTTGACACTTACTAACTAACTTTTCAATGAGTTTCGTAGTTAATAAGTATTAAGATGCATTGGGTTGCTCCATCAGCGAGAGTATCCTGGATAGTGCAACGAGAAGTGGCGGAAAATGCTGGACTGTCCCTTTCCTAGCCCCAGCCCCAGCAAGTGGCGCCGCCGTGCCAGGGCGTGTGGAGACAGTAGAACACTCCTTTTTCTTATTAACCAATTATGAAACTAGTTTGAAGTTTTGGGCTAACTTATTCTATTGAATAACGATGTAGCGGTAACATCATCCGCCTCAGTAATACTCAGCCTGACGCAAGCAGATAAGGAAAGAACGTCAGGGGTTTGCAGTGGGGACCAACGGTGGAGGCCCACAGACAGATACATTTCTCTACTGGCTAGCAACCGATGCTAGGGCGAGATATTAATAATTCATGGATGAGGTTTATCACAATTTGCTATAAGGCAGGCTCAGGACTAAAGAGGGTCTGAGAGTTCTTTCATTAACAGTCCCCATGACCTACAATCCTTCTACTAGTCCTAGCTCTTGCTACCCCATCGTGTGAGGGGGATCGGGTCCTTACGATAACACAGCCGGAGACAGAACTCACTTAATGATTTCACGTTGAGGGGAGCCGGGACCTTAACGATAATATCATTAAGTGGGTTCCGTCTGCGGTTGTGTTATCGTTGGGGGCACAAGTGGCAGAGCAAGGCTGGCATTTGTGGGCACTGGTGAGAGAGAGATCCGTTCCCGAGGGCGTTGTGATCCCCCGGGCCCCAAACTCTCCTTTGTTGGCAAGCAAAGAGAAGTTTTTCACATCAGCTGTGTTAGGGGGTTGTGATCCTTTTGAGCAGTTTGACAGGTGAAGCGCCAGCTGTATAACTAAAGGGCGACATATTTTTACTCCCCAGCAGGCCCCACAGAGCTTGTGGCGTACAACGCTCTCAGGTGCCAATGCTGATCGACCATCCGCTACCCCTTTACGTGCACACTAAGTTATACAAGTTGAGTACAGCGTCTAAACCCACAGAATCACCTTTAAAACAACAAGTAATTGTTTCCTGAATTTGTGTTTGGGGCCAGCTTCTGTTGAAGGGGGGAAGATAATGTTAATAATGTGCCCCAGACTGAGCCCCTCTAGTTCATCACCTCGTATCCTGTAGTAGGCTGCCGTTATTCAGCCCCATCAATGCCCCTATTTAGTGCCCCTCAGATATAAACACGGTACCGTTGACATAACCCCTTAGAAACAACCTCATGGTATAAACAATAGCCTCCTTCTCGTAAATTCCGGCTTGTTGTTCCTTAAGTATGGGAGAAATCAAAGGACTGGCTCCCTCGTTGACTCCTCGTAGGTCAAGGCCTCGGCCTCAGTGTCCGCCTCCTATTCAATCCCCAAGCTGGGAATCTGCAGAGCACTTTTAGCCTGATAGCCCTGTCCCTTGTTTTACACTGGCACGATATAACTCTAGTACTATCTTATTTTGCGTTCTTTCCACCAAATAGACCGCTAGAGGCCTATTCTGCGAGTCATTGTAGCGGCTGCGACTTACAACTTCCCCTCTTTCCGAGTTTTTCCAGCTGCATCCGTTCTAGAACGTCCTATCAATCGCAGCCCTCATTTTCTTTAAGGCCGTTTCTACTGCCCTAGTGTGGTGGGTTCCATGTGGCCCAGGGGTGCTATCCCATTCGTGAGTTGCTGTGCTTTGCAGTACTCTGCTGTGCTGTGCAGTACGCTGCTGTGCTTTGCTGTGCTCTGCTGAGCTCCGCTGCGCTCTGCGTTGCCCTGGTATGCTCTTGTGCGCGCCTTTGCTGTTACAGGATCCCTTGCTGAAGTCCTTGGCAGCGGCACTTCCTTATGTTCCTCCGCCCCTCGCCTGCTATTTTCATCGGCACAGGATTGCGGTGAGGGTCCGCAGGTCCGCCTTTGCCTTAGTCGCTCCTGTTTACTGAGTGCTCATGTTCCTACTTGCCTGCTGTGCGATTCGCTGTTGACCTGGTTCAACTCAGTTTATATGACTGTGGTTGTGGCGCCGGTTCAATCCCCTTCTTATCATTGTATTATACATGAACATTTACTCGACTGGTTTCTCCCGATTCACCGGCCGCTCTCGGTTTATCGCCGTTTCGTTTGACTGTATCTGCCCACTTATTCATTGATGTGTCTATGCATGTGTTTTCTGAGGTTATTTGCTCTTACTGTTATGTGTTTGCTTATTTTTCCCTTCGGTGAGATATTATTACTCACATATTTTTTTGTGTTAGCTTCTTTCTCACTATAGTTTTTTCTGGCTTGTCCTAACTGATTGTTGTTATTCGATATCTATGATATCTACGTATGCGTAAGCTGTAGTGAACAGCTGGCCTACACTGTTACTATGTATGATCCCTAAGCTATTCTGACTAAGTGCAGACTTTGCATCTAACTATCTAAAATCCATGATTCTCGCTAAACTACTACTGTATACCGTAAATAGCCTTATACCTTTGAGTTCATATTATTGTTAGGTAAGAAGACCCCGAATAATAGAACTGACCGTTGACCCCCGCTGAGGGTCAGTGCCAGAGTCACAGCACCAACCTCGCATCAAGCCCCATGACCGGTGTCGTCTAGCGAGCACTCTGTTCCCGTTATGCTTCCCTTCTATCTAAAAATGTCTTAACCCCTAAAGTATTCTATATTATTCATGCGTTTTCATGTTACTAAGCCTTGAGGGGTCACGTCGAATGTCCATTGTAGCTCCCGTGCACTACATAAGCGGCTGGTTACCGCTACTTTGCCTTCCATGCGCTCTCGTTTAATTCCGTTATGCTAATACATTGATACCCTGGGAGTTGCGGTGTTATCTGTGTACTGCTTTTGTTATGATCACTTTTCTATGGAGATTAGTCTCTTGTCTGCCTGGTTGCTAAGCACCCTTATTGCTTCCTGCTTGTTTACATGTAGATTTTCTTTTGCGTTTCCCCTTTTTTATTTTCCTTTTTAGCTTTGTCTTCCTCTTTCCCTTTTCCTTTTTCTGCCTGCTTACTTTCCTGTTATTTGTTTCCACATATTTAGCTTTGGTACTGCTATTATTCTAAGTATCGTGAAGCTATAATCATTATTATTATGAGTTTGTAAATGTGTATACTTTTTCTTTCTCCCCGTTTTTTGTTTGCATTGCTTCTTCATGTTTCCCGAGCTTTTCTTGTGCTCTTCTTTCTCTGTACATATTATTGTGTAGTAATTCGCTGTTGATTCAAGAATTTAATTAGCATGACTGATAGGTAGCTTCATGTGAATGGCATCTGCACCATCGAGTGCCCGTGAAATCAAGTCTGAGTGCAATATCCCTTGCAGATACACAATCATTCTCTGCCTCCCATCCGTCTTGCCAATACCGGCGGGAAAGCTTCCAGTACTAGAGAATAGAACCCCAACATGATGAATTCATGAACTCATGAACTCATTGTAACTTAAGTGTAGAGTGGAAAGCAGACGCAGGCAGGGGGGGCAGGCTTTAGTAGAAGGGCTGTAGCCTCGGGAATGAGTGCGGCACAGAGAGAAAAGGGCTAACTAAGAGATGGCAGGAGTCGAAGAAGTAGAGGAAAAAGAAACACGTTTGCATCGGCATCGGCGTGGTCTCAGCGGATACACAAGGGCTGGGCAGCCGCCCAGATGATGGGGAGGTTTCCACGTGGCTGTGTCATCCGGCGCGCCTTACCATTTGACGGGGTATTGAGCTTCGTTCCTGAAGCCACGCTGGACTCGAGTGTAATTCATTTCAAACTTGTCGCTCGGTTGCCCGGTGTCGTAGCAGATAGGGAGTCAACCGACTGCGACTGCTTTGGCGACTAAGTGATGGGAGCAAGGACGATGGGGAACGCGTTGGGAAGCATGAGAAACGTCGTCGTGCGTGTAGGTGAGAACAGCAAGGGTAGAAGGTATGTCACAATACCGATGCGTTCCGTGCCTCAAAAGGGCCAACGATAGCGAAGCTCGGACATAGAGCGCCGGCTCATAGCCGGTATGCGTTGGCTACTAAGCCACGCTTTGTCTCCTGCGCTGTACTCGACAGGACGTCGCCTGCTTCAGTGTACGCCTTTTGGCAGCATTTTNACGCTTTGTCTCCTGCGCTGTACTCGACAGGACGTCGCCTGCTTCAGTGTACGCCTTTTGGCAGCATTTTGCCTGCATAATGTTGCTCTGTGCCCAATCACGGGTTTGATGGAACCGCGTAATCATGGGACATGCGATTGTAGGGGACAAAGCACTGACGACATCTAGATCCGCCGCTGTAAGAGGGTCCTCACCGATCATGACCTCAAAGGCCGACAGCTTTGTTGAGGAACCGCTTGTTGTGCTGTATGATAACTGCAGCCCAGGAAGCAGTCATTCCCACTCCCGGTCGTCAGATTGTATCTACATACGCAGCACTTGTTCAAGCGCACAGATGACCTGCCCCGTCTGGGCTTCACTCTGTGCATGATTGGCAGCAGTTGCGTAATCGTTTAAAAATCAAGCTCGTCCTGCCTTCCGCCTCATGCCAGACTGGAAATGCGGGTCTCGAGTAGAGATAAGCGCTTTTAGTGAAGCCATTTTATCGAATAAACCTGTCACGTAAAATCTCAACTGTCAGCAAATGCCAACGACCTTTTCAGAGGGACAGGGCGACCCATCACACTGAGTGAATTCAGCTGCACTAAGCCTGTGTCAAGCGCTGCAGCTGTGAGAGGAAGACCAATGATAATGTCGAGGGTCACATGATTCCACCGCCGTGAAGGAGTAAGTTGCTGTTGGAGGAGGCCAGCAGGTTTCTCGACAAGCCATTCATATGCGGGACAGTGTGTGCAGGACTCCACGTACGCTGTAGTGTAGACACACATCTCTGGCCAGTGGTAGTATTTGTTAAGAGCGGAGAAGGGCTTCCTCTGGCCGCTAGGCGCTGCTGCAACATATTCATGGTGGGTGTAAGGGACGTGTGTAAGAAACTCAGAGAACTGCTGTATACAGATGCGCCAGATGCCATGGGTACAGACATACAGGTAGAGTGGTGCAAAACGAAAGGTTAATATGCGGTTGCGGAACTCGATTCGGACAGCTTCGCCGGACGGCCGCATCGCAGTGTTGCATGGGCCACGAAAGACAGAGCGCTTGTACTAAGCCGTCGTCCATGCTTGGTGAACACTTCCTTGTTTGTGTTTTTTCTTCCTTTTAACCTTGTATACACGAACGGCATCTTTTCTCAATTCATTTAACCGC
>HG713480.1:0-16830 GCA_000499725.1 Eimeria brunetti
AAATGCCTAGAGTTGGTCAGCTCTTATTACAAATTACGGGCGAAAGTTACATGTGTACAGGAATTCGCAGGCAGTAGGCGATACGACTAAAGGTTTTCGCTGACGCACAGGAGCGCATCGTAAGCTGCTGTTTCATTACCCCAGCGAATCTTTTTCTCGCCGTTTAACTAAAGCTTGTTCAGCGCAACACTGGACCAAGTGTTTGTGCTTGACAGTGAGGCAGCGTGCCTCAAGGAGCGCAGACTAAGCGTTTTAGGTAGCACTCCACTGATTGCCATCAACCAGCCAACCAGAAAAACAATGGCAGCTGTCCTACGCTACTACGCATCTTCAGTCTCGAATGGCTACAAGGTCAACTGCTCGGTGCCGTTTACGCCAGCTTTTCTGGGTGGCACGTGCACGTTGCAGCACCAATATACTTACCTAGCGCACTACTAAACGATGGAAATGCACAGGTAAGCTCTGCACAAACCCCCCAAAACCTTGGCCAACAACAGACCTTCGCCCGACTATTCCGGAATGCTTCCAGGAAACAGGAACGCCCCACAAAAAACATTCTTTGGAAAATGTCATCACTAGCAACTTCCGCATATTTCACGGACAAAACAGCATTTGGAGAAGATACAGGCAAATATTCAGCATGCACACAGGAAGAGGCACTAGCCAAGCCCCAGGAACCCAGGCAGGCAACGTGTATACAAAATAGCAGACGCAGTCCCACAGAAACAAGCGGAAGAAAAAGAGTACCAGCCTTCCTGTGCGATGGAAGAAGCTCATCTCGATAGCCTGCCGACAAAGGACGCTTAGGGCCCTGCCCTCTGATACCAGCGTTGCGCTATGCATCCCGCGGAACAGCCAACTCGTTGCTACTTACCGTATGCACGGACCATCGAGCGAACGGCGAAGCACAGCTGATGGAGAGCTTTAAAAGGTTTAGTAGGCCAGCGTCAAGAGAACGGCCGAAACGACGGCGCCTTTCACAGAGATGTTACACGGCGTATGGCCCAAGCAGAGCGAGCATGCCACAATCAAATGTTGAGACTACAAACTCTGAACAGGTCTCTACAGCAAGCGAACTTTTTCATAAACGCTCCAGGATTTCTCCGCATATAAATGCTCTGGGTAAAACGCAACGCTTGCTGCTGTCCTGCAGGCTACAGAAACTTGCGTGCCGTTCCGCTGAAAGGCCAGTGAACCATGATTTACTATAAAATCAAGACGCCATCTTGCGTGTTCACCTCAGTCAAGATACAACTGTGCAGCTGAGTAAACTCCGTCACGAACCGGGCTAAGGCGCAGCCGCTAGTTCTTCCTACCGGAATTATCTCCAGGCAGCTGACTAACCACTATCATGCTGGCATACCACGTCATTACGTCGGCCAGGAAAAGCACAGCAAAGAATTTCATCGATACAAGCTGACAAACCTGGTGAAGTTGCATACCAAGCACAGCAAGGCGCTTGGCTACATGCATACAAGTTGACGACCCTGTTGTAGGAGCGGCACAGGACAGCCTGTGCTTTTAAATATTGTGCAACTTCAAACAGTGTTTCAGGCAGAATGGATGGCACTCGCTAGCGTCTTTGGACGGCCCTGGATTCCACCAAAAGCTTCGCGATTGAAGCAAAGATCCTTAGAAGTCTTCTCTGTAAAGTCAAGATTGTTGTAGATAGCCTCTACATACTTTCTGTTTAAGCTCGGGGGTGAGAACGAAATTCCGCACAAACGAGATCAAGACTGAAGCAGGAATATGTCTCAGCACGCCACACTATTTACTGCCGTCAAAAGCCTACAGTACCTACCAGGGGCGTGTAGGCTGTTCAAGTGCATGGCATGCTAGGGCAGGCAAGCCTTTCTTACGCAATCGGCCTAGACACATACATTAGCTGAAGGCAGATATATATATATGCTAACAGTCGCACAGCCTCACTTGAATGTAAAGAGCCGTCCGTCTTCATGGACCGATGCTGAGAAGTAAACAAATTGGATGGCCTGCGAAGGCTCACGACTTGCATTTTCACCAGCACTCGCCCACCTCGACCCTTGAAAAAGCGCCTATGCAGGACAGTGCGAAAGGCAAATGTGGGGAAAGGAGCAAACCATATGAGTTTTATGTAGCATATTACATTGTCTATCACCGGCAAGTTGCATGCACGGGTCACAAGCCGTCACTCACCTCCTAGTTGCCAGAACAGCTAGTGTGGATATGTTTCGAGTTTAGCGCATTCAAACAGCAACTGCAGGCGTGAATACACAACGTCATGTGCGACAAATAAAATGTGCATTGTAACTACAGAAATAAATTATTCCATTTTCATCAACACCTGAGCAGCGAATGGCGCACCAGCTGTGTTGCATTCTCCTGCGCAGCGTGCGTCAACTTGCAAATATTTCTTTGAACGGTAGAGACACTACCGGGATGTGCGCGCCATGGATCGACTGCTGGTAGTTCTTTTTTAGCCATTGACGGACACTTCTAAGGACAAAATCGAGCCTAGTTCAGTTTGGTCAGAGCACGCCAGCAGCGGGAGGCTGCAGAAATCCAATAAATGGTTAGATAGCCATTGAGTGAGCTTTTACTAGTGAGCATTTGAAAGCACAATGCATACTGCCTGGAGCTCGCAGGACACGAATCTACCCAAGCACCTTCGTAATCGATATCGTAGGTACACGGAACCCTCAATAACATATCAGGCGTTAAAGAAAAACTCACGGCTTCCACGTCTGATTTTTGCAAAACAGAAAGACGCTAAACTCTTTGCACACGCTTAATTCCTGTATTCCAGGCGACTAACTTCCTGAGCAGGCAACCTTTGCTCTCCACCCTATACCTGATGCCCTTCGGTTCACACGCCTGAGCTCTCGCCTTCACCGACCTCCAAGCAGCGTGTGCCCACTTGACAACTATTGCAAACTCTATGTGCAATACTCTGCCCATCGATACGATACATGCATTAGTACGCATGTACCATGAATGACAAACTTCCTGGGTGTTAAAGGTTTACTTTTGCGTGTCAGAATGTCTGCCCAAGAGGTGACGCCTCACGTCTCGCAGCTTATCATATTCCTTCTTATGCAAGCCAACCCAGGGTAACGCATCGTCGCATGTCTCACTAGCTGCATGCCACCAACGGATAACACGTTCGCCCACATCCCTAAAGTCCAGGCCAGATTATTTTGCTTTTAGGGCTCTAGGTTATTAGATGTAACGTCCATGTATATGCCCCGCAGCATTTTCACTGCGCGCTGTGCTGCACACCGAAAGAACGACAGCTGGTGTGTGATATTCCGCAGCTGANCAGCATTTTCACTGCGCGCTGTGCTGCACACCGAAAGAACGACAGCTGGTGTGTGATATTCCGCAGCTGACACTGTAGGCACATTGCCAGACAAAACAAATGCCTGCAAGCGTGCTTCTTCTTTTTAGCAGGCACATTCCATGCGGCAAGTTACAGTACACTTAGTTGGTAACGTCAACTCCCAGAATAGGCTCTCGATTACCCCTAAACTAACCAATATACGAACCCTAACTATAATTACCAACAACCCGGAAGCTCCATGCAGCCTATGCCATGAAAGCTGATTAGCAAGCCGGCCCAATCCAAGTGCGCAGCGGCAAACAACATGGCCCAGAGGCCGATGTAGCGCTAAGCATATTTTCAACACGTAAAACGAGCGTCATAAGTAGGCCGTGCACACCAGCACACAAAGCACAGAAAACGCAGCAGTCGCGCAGACTGTATGAGATTGTCATAACCTGAAACAGGCGCTCGATTTGTCTTGCTTGAAAGTGAAGTATGACGCATAACCTCAGAAACACTCACTCCTTCACTCAGGCTAGTGGTGACACTAGCCACGAAACAGCCGGCGCCATCACCATGAATGGATTAAACGGAACACCCATCCCGACCGGCATTGATGTAGTCGCCTTGGAAGGGCACCTGCTCTAAGTATGTCCACAACATCTGAACATTTTCGCTAGCGTCTTTGATATCCGTCACGGGCAACAGCTGAGATAGTGCTCAGTTTCTTTGGAATGCCAACGGATCCAGCGACTACAAGCGTGGTATCCGCAAGAATGCGCCAATGCGATGGTACGCTGGTCCCAATCAGATAAGTGTATAAAGCCGTTCGTTTCCTAAACTTCTTAGACTCCCTTCATGGGTAGCTTGAAGCAGCCAGAATTCCTTTCTCAGGTATGGCCAAAAAGGGTTGATGTAAGTTAAGGGGATATCCAGCAAGGCCTTGCGCCATTTTGCGTCTTGGCTCTGTTTCGCTCCCCTTGGGTATGCAGTTGAGGGCGACGTTCTGGCCGGTGCCAGCAACGACCGGCATCAGCATGCGCACAGCTCACGGCGCTGCAGTTTTGAACGAAAGTTTGTGATATATGTGCAGCACAAAAATTTTGATATACCCTTAAAAATAGAGGTCCGATACCAATTTATTCGACAGAGGAACTGCCCTCCCCGCATTGCTGTACGTAGCCTCCGTTCCGTACTGCGCATACTTACTCGAAGTATACAGCAGCAATGGATGGCTCTCAACTGCACTATTCACTGCCGCGTAAGGGCTACAGTATCCGTCAGGCGCGTATATGCTCCCTCACAAACATATGCGGGGCCATTAATTTCCTGACAGGCAAGCCACTTCGTTACACAAGCAGCTTGGACAAAAAACACGGATAAAGACCGATATGTTGAACCAACCGCCGCTCATAAAGATCTCTGTGGTAGCGAAGAGCCATGCGATTGCACTTGCTGGTGCACAGGAACAAGGTACTCTTGAACAGAGCGAGGTAATGCTTGATCTGCTTTACTAGCCTTTGTCCGCTAGGGTACTCAAGTAAACGACTATGAGCAACCGTGCAAGAAGGAAATGTGTGTCATAGAGCATAGTCTAGGCGTTCCGGGCAACATAATACTTTGCTCCTCACCAGGCCAGCAAGACGAGTGCAGGTGTTCTACACTGTTACCCACCGTCTAGTAGCCATAATTTCCACTCCTAGACGCCATTCGAAGTGAATGTATCCAAACAACAGTTGCACGCCCTAGCATTAATATCTATCTTGTGCGCCACCGAACGAAGAAAAGAAAGTCCGGAGCTCTGCAACCAGCGTCACAGGCGTCGGCAATTAGCAAGTACCTACGCCTTTTCTTCTCAACCACAGGGAAGCGTTGCACACAACAAACATTTAGAAACGTCATGAACAGCACTTCGGACCGGTTTTATGCGTACTGTCGTCTTTGCAGATACCAGGTGCAAATACGATTCATATAAACAAAGTACTAGACATACCTCAGCGGCAGGGCAGGAACAACAGGCCAACCGCCAAACCCGCAAGCAGGCAAAGAAGAAAAATTATACTGGACGCAATCCCATACACCTCAGTCGGCCCAGACCAGTATCACCATTTGTCTGCGGCCTAAGACGCTCGCGCAAACCGGCTGTCCACATATCCATGTCTTGAGTCTTGCGTTTTGATGCCAGCGTCCAGTTATGCACCCTGCGGAGCCGCGAACGTGTTGCCGCATAGCGTGCACACAAAACCAAGCACTATAACCGCGAAAGAAAGCTGAGGGGAACCCTTAACAACGGCACTAGGCCAGCGTCAAGACGACGCTCGCAACGATGGCGCCATCTACGGAAANGGGAACCCTTAACAACGGCACTAGGCCAGCGTCAAGACGACGCTCGCAACGATGGCGCCATCTACGGAAATACTATGCGGCGGATGGCGTAAGCAGACCGGTTACGCCATCACCAAAATTCTACTCCTAAGAATGCTCAAGTAGTGCCTGGCAGGAAGGACCTCCCAGGACCTTCTGAGAAAGATGGCCCTTTAAAGAAAAATTCCATGCACAAGCCGAAGACACATGGAATCTGTTTCTGTGTATGCGAGAATAGTATAGATAGCCTCTGCACACTTTCTTTGTGCTCGAGGAAGAGAGCGAGTAATCGCACTAATCAATCAGCAGGCAGTCAACTACACTAGAGAGAGGCAGCCCCGCAGTGTACCCTTCACTGCCCTCTAAAGGAGAGGGACGTTTGGCGCAAATATGCGTCGTGTACTGTTCCCAAAGCACTGAGGTGCCTCCGAAGTATTTTGGGGCTCCTATTCAAGTGCATGGCCACTGGAGCAAACAAGCTCCTTCGTCAGTCAATCAGCCTGGACAAAGGACAAGGAACAGCTGACGGCCGACAAATATAATAAACCAAGCTTCTCACTGAAAGCGTGCCCGTTGAAGTTCATTCAACTGCATTTGCCGATGCTGAGGATTAAATGAGCCGGAACTACTGTTTAGTGGTCTTGGCGAATGCTTGACCGGCCTCCCTTGTCCGCCGCAACCCTTCACACGGCGACTACACCCGGCTGTTTACGAGCACATTGCGGTTGACCCACCAGAACGCGCCTCCCCGTCAACGAAAAAACCTATAATAAAACAGACGACCACCCGGATACAAGCAGGCATTCTGCGCCGTTACGCACCTCCTAGTAGCCAAAACAGCCACTGGTCCATACGCTTCGAATTGAGCTCATTCGACCAGCAGCTGCAGACATCCATCAGCCGTGTCTTTTGAAACCAACAAACTTTGCATTTTATATACAAAAGCAACTTACTGCATTTTCATGGAGTTCATGAACCGCGGATAGCTCACCCGCTACATATATTTCATGACCCTCGGTAGCAGACGTCAGTACACAAATGTACCTTCGAAGCCAACAGACAGGATACTACTGACCTGCATACCGAGAGCACCTTATGGCCGGCATTCTAGAGATATACAATAAATGCTTAGATAGCGACTTGGTGAGCTCCAATAAATAGCTTCTTGAGCAAACGCTGCATTCTCTCTGGAGGGTGCAAAATACGAAGCTGCAAAAGTGCCAGGTTAGCAGGCACATTCTCTTTCCAGTCGCATGAGAGGCGGTGGAACAATTTCCGCCCCCAATCGTCTGCCAAGAATCACACACTGACACAAGCTACACCCCAACTCCTCAGCTAAATCCTGTCTCCCAAACGACTAACTTCCTGAACAGGTAATGTTCGCTCTCCATCGCATGGCTGACCCTCTACATGTTTACAAACCAGCTGTTGCTCGCACTAAATTCCTGCCAGTGGCGTTTGCATTTGCAAAACCCTGCACAGCCTTCTTACAGCCTGCCAGCAACCATAGTCTCTGGACTAACGTGCATGTGGAAAGTTTGGCAAGCTTTTCAGGTATTCAAGTTTTGTGGTTGTAAGTAAGGAGGGCTGCTCAGAAGACGACGCCTTCCTCCACTCACCTCGCACAGCACAGTTCCTTTGCAGACACGAACTCAGGGGTAAGCGCTGTCACATGTCCCACTATCTGAATGCCACAGAAGGGTAGCGCGTCCGCCCACGTTTTTAAAGTGCAGGCCACCCCAAATGGCTTTGAGACAAAATAACTGGCAGTCGTAATGACTGAAGACCATACGTATATATGCGTTTTGAGGGTTCAATGCGCTGCACATACAGACCGTGAACTCGGGAAACGACATCTGCGGTGTGTCGTTCCCCCGTCAGTGCTGTTAGCACATCACCCATAATATAAATGCATACACACATGCTTATTCTCTGTACTACGGGAAACCTCGGTGTTCCATTACAATTGACTCGGCGCTAGTAGAGTCAATTCGGTGGCGAAGCTAGCGGCTACGTGCACAAACCAACAGATGCATCAGAATAATGTGGCATGACCCGGAAAACCAACGGCAGAGAAAGATATCACAACCTACCTTTCAATCACGTAGGCGAATGCTTGACTCTTGCCTCCAACAGCGCTTGCTCGCCACGACACTCCATGAAGCGACTGTGCGCGGCTGTGCGAAAGAACAGCTTTTGTCAAAGACCACAATATAGGTCTCCAGGCTATAGGGACAGCCTGTCTACCGGCAAGCAGCCAATCACCAGGAGAAATGCAGGCACTCCACGCTGTTACGCACCGCCTAGTCGCCACGCGGAAACATCAATTGCACGTCGCTGCGCACCACGAAACGTTGAAATGCCACGACGGGGCTCTACACGAAATGCCAGCAGCCTTGACCAACAACAAGCACGTGTCCCATTCTTCCAGCATGGTTGGAGAAAATAGGAATGCGTTGTACGAACGAAAACTTCAAGAGAGGTTACCGGCAGCAATTCCAAACAGCCCCCCGGAAACTATCACCTTTGCCAAAGACAAAGGCAAAGGTGTACCATATTCACACTGAACTATACATAGCTCAACCGGTTATTTCGTCGGATCACAAGCAGAAAAGGTTCAAATATAAAGCAGGACGTAACCCCATGCACCTCAGCCATGCCAAACGAGTACCACCACGTGTACGCAACTTAGGAAGCCCATGCCTATAGGCTGCCCACAATCCACGCTTGGAACCCTGCGTTTTGAAATAGGCACTGAGCTACGGATCCCGCGGAGCAGCGAAGCCGTTGTCACCCACCGACCGTATGCATGCAGCAGGGCAGTGAAACGTTGGAGCACAGGTGAGGAAAGGCTTTAACGGGACAGCTAGGCCAGGTACGACGTTCGCATCGAAGGCGCCCTCCAGGCAAAGGCTATACAGGGCGTATGGCTCATGCGGGAGCATGCCATCATCAAAGGTAGGAACACCCACATGTAAACAGAGCTCTACCACACGCATGTCTTCCTGAAACTTACATGGTTGCATATCCCTGCTATAATTAGAAGGTAGTTATTGCTGCAGTGCGGCAAACAACACCCAGTAATCGGCGGCGCCACCCGCGAGCCAGTAGATCAATGTGACTGTCTGAAATTAAATGTTTTCGCTTGGTTTGGCTACGTCACGCGGGATAACGTTGTCAAGTGACATTGAAGGCGCAAAGCAGGTAGTCCAGTCTGCTCAGATCATCGTCAGGCACCCGACCAGCGACACACATGCAGGTGCAGGTACATCACGCTATTACGTGTTTAGTAGCTCGCCAAGCAAGGCATTTGGGTGCATCCATACAAGTTGACAACGCTGGTGCAGCGGCGGCAAAAGGCAGCAACTGCCTTGAAATGTTGCCTAGCATCAAATGGGACTTCGTGCAGAAGGGATGGCAATCGCCAGCACCTCCAGAAACGTAGAAGACATCGACAAAAATTCAAGCGAAAATGCAAGGGTGTTTGAAATTGTTTTCTGCAAGGCCGCTTATAATGTAGATAGCCGATACATACAGCCTGTATGCCCCCGGAAAAGAGCAAGGTTTTGCACAAACAAAATCAAGTTCAGAGCAGAACAAGCTTTCTCCCATATATACCGTTAACTATTGGCAAAGGCCTCAAAATACCGCAATACGTATCCAACGTTCCCCTGATATATATGACCTGTCATACGTTTCCAAAAGGAACAAGTTCTTCGCTCACATAATCAGCATGGGCAAACGCCACAGCTAAAGACAGATGAGCGGAAAAAGCTTAAGCTTCCATGCGTGGCTGAAAACACATCCATACTGTTCCACTGACTCACGCAGAAGATTGCACAAGTCGTTAACCACCTTGACCGTCGTGGGTGAAGGTTTGACCTGCAACGTAACCAGCGTACGTGCGGCACAACACTTGTTGGAACGATTATACACGACTGTGCAAGAGAACAACGGAACTTACGGGCCATCCCCTATACGTTCGAACTAACATAATACTTTGTCTACCATCACGCAGCCAACCAGCAGGGCACATGTAGGCCTCCTGATTCGTTACTCACCGACTAGTAGCCAAACAAGGGACTGCTCGATAGCCTTGGTGCTCATCTGCCAGCAACAGCAGTTGCATCCATGGGTCGGCAACGCCTTTTCAGACAAAGACTGCAATCTAAGTATGGAAACGACCAATTGCATGCTCATCGTGTGAACCAGCGGCGAATGACGCACCAGCTATATTGCAGGCAGGCTATTGGGAAAGCGCTTCCTTGAAGTGTAGAGGCAGGGCACAAGCTAGGTCCTTTCTCCATGAAACCCCTTCTGTTTGTATGGAAGGCAGCTGTCAGAGCGAAGCTGATCCTGATCGAGCACAATCAGAGCCTGATATGGTCGGAAAAGTCAGGATATATTCTAGAATGTGATTGGATGAGTTCTAGTAACTGATTACGTAGAAAAACAATATATAGTTTTTGGAAGGAGAGTACTATGAACATCCATCACCACTTTCGCAACCGAAGGCAGATATAAGGTGTTAGAGAACATCTCT
The DNA here is from genome assembly GCA_000499725.1 of Eimeria brunetti. Taxonomy (NCBI): domain Eukaryota; phylum Apicomplexa; class Conoidasida; order Eucoccidiorida; family Eimeriidae; genus Eimeria; species Eimeria brunetti. The sequence continues at coordinate 10,209 of HG713480.1, forward strand.
GGGCCTCCACGCCCAATCGTTCGCAAAGATGAACCAAGCTAACTTCATGCACTCGGTTAATTCCGGTCCCCCAGACAACTAACCGCCTGAACAGGTAACCCTTGCCCCTTATTGCATAGCTATTCCTTTACGGCTTTACAACAATGGACAGCTGCTACCACTTACTTTTCTTCATGGCAACCCAACCTGTAAAGGCCTACACAACCTGCGGGCAACAACCTGTTGGCAACCATGATCCATGCACTAGTATGGTATGAAGGAAATGACTAACCTTCTAGATATTCAATGTTTACTTTTGTTCCGCTAAAAATGGTGCGCAATAGATGATGCCTCCATCCACTGACTTTTCATAGCATATTCCGTCTCATACACTGACCTAGCGCTAAGTGTCGCCGCATGTCTCACTATCTGCATGCCGCCAAAGGATAGCACGTCCGTCCACGTCCCTACAGTGCAAGCCATCTACTCTATTTTAACTATTTGAGACAAAATGACTGCCGCTCATGTTCAGGAGGGCCTACATATACGCTTGCGAGCATATTGAGTGCTGACTACCCTGCACACCGAGAGCGCATGCTCTGGGCAAAATAGCTGCGGCATGATATTCCGCCTACGATGGTGCAGCAGATAAATGCCTACAAGCTAGATGATCCCTTGTACTGCAAATCCATGCAGTTGGTTACAATAATGTGCGTTTGCAACGCCACATCCCTAGGTGAGCTAGGGTTTAGCCGTACATGATAGCTAACACATGCTTCCTAGCGGCAGTCGCCACGAACCCAGAAACTGCATGCAGCCTATGGTCTGAAGGCTGGTTAGCAAGCCAGCCCAATCCGAGTACGCAGGAGTGAATGGCATGCGCCAGAGGCTGTAGAGGCGCAACTAACATGTTTCAACAAGGCAGAGAGGCTTCTACTCATCCGCTACGCCACAGCAAAATTTTTTTGCCGAGCTTTTCATATGTGTAGCTGTGTCGACTAATCACGACAGCCACGCAGACACAAGGGTACTGCGATTTTTAAACAGACGCTGCACTAGCCCTACTCGAAAACAAAGTACAAATCATCGCTTCACAGTGATCGTCTCTGTATGTTATTGCCTCCCTCAGTCAGGATAGCGGTGACACAAGCGATAAAACAAGAAGGCGCCCACAGCATGAAGCTATGCAGTGACACATCCACCGTGAAAGCCACGAACACAGTTACCGCGGGAAGGCAACTACCTTGCGAAAATCCACAGGAGCTGAACTATTACTTTAGTTTCGTTACTTTCGCATGCGTCGAATTGCAAAGGGATTGGAACAGACGAACAGCACACCGTCAACGAACGCAGCACCGAGATTTTTTTCCGCCCAGTGCCCCTTGCGAGAACCCAACAACGCGCTGCTGAAATGGTCCCACCGACGCAGCCGTTTGAGGCTGTTTTTTCTAAGTGCCTGGGTGCGCCTTCAACATCAGCTTAAATCAACCAGCGTAACGCCCTAAGCTATATCCAGAAAGGCCAAGCGTAAGCAAGGACGACGTCCAGCAGAGCCCCCCGGGATACTCCGCATGCCTGGCTTGCCGAAGGGATGTTGAGTTCAAAGTCTGTAAAGTTGCCAATAACTAGCGGGCCCACCACAACTTCAGCCGGCTACGCATTTTGCGAAAGAAACAGCATGGCAAAATTTCCGCCCAAGACAGCACACACACACATATTTTGGAGAGCAAGACCATAGCATCGCTCCCTCGCCAGACAATCGGGTTCCCCGATATCTAGCCACAGCATGGCGCAGTCAGCAAGAACAACTCCAGAAGTAGCAAGTATTGTGCAGGAGGACAGACCCTCTCCCTGATCACACAGCATGCATTCCTAGTAACCATGTGCTGCCTAGCATCAAAATAGGTGACTAGCAGGACACATCAGGCGCCCTGTGCTCTTACGCGCCTCCGGTTAGCGGCGAGAGCTGTACTAGTCAACACCCTTCGAGTTGGGCTTTGTCGAACAGCAGACTCACGCCATATCAAACTCACGAAGGCAGATTTCACGCGGCTGAGAGCATCCCGCCCCTTCACTACAACCACCCGTGAAAACGCACAAGCGAAACATGGCGAACTGACAATAATAAGTTGACAGTACCGATCGAAGCTCAATAAGGGGCTATCGTTTGTCCCCACATGTATCGCTAACGGAGAAACACTAGAAAATAAGCCAGTTACGAAATTCACAAAATCCGCAACGCAGCAGTTGCACTCAAACAAAAACCTGTTCCACTAAAAGAGAAAACTCAGACGTATGACGCAACTAACGCCGCATAAAACTGGCAGAGCCCCTGGTCCAATATTTAGTGATTCAACCCGAACGAAGAGGGCCAAGCGGATGGAGCAAGCAGGCTACAGCTAGAGTCATGCTGTGGCTTGCAATTTAAACCGACGAGCGAGGGAACAAAAAAGGCGAAGATATACGAAGTACGAGACGCACAGCCTGATCGCCCACCATTATCGTTTTTGATGAAACAAAACCTATGGCCAAACCGCTGCCGAAACCGCGTAAAAATACGACTGTGGTCCAACATCCATCGAAGGGAACTCGAAACAGCATATTAATAGGCTCAAGTCGCCAAAACCCACTACCATGGTTCAACATGCTCTTGGGACGACAAAGCAATAGACCAAAACCCTCGTCGGTTGCGATCCCGAACCCTTGCAGCGTTCGTGGCTGTACATTAGAATGCCTAAAGTGCACTGTGGCTGAGATTTGCAGCCCGTCGGGTGGAATAATAGTGCGATTCCTTGTAATGACACACATCCTGCATGCCACAATGATACGATATACCATTCGCTGTCTCCCAAAGTGCCTCACAATAGCTAGTTTGTGGCTTCCAGTGGATCGAATATGCGACAGCCTAAACGACTGAACACCATTGTCGGCTTACTCTTCCCTTGCAGAGCAAACCGCAGTCGCAGCCTCCAAGCGCCTACGACGTGTATTACAAAGGGCCGGTGACAAATAACCCTAACCAGTGGAACCTCCACCCAAGGAACATAGTTTGGTGGGAAGCCAGCTATGCCACTGGGGCTGCAGATATGTGCGTCTGGCCAATGCTTCTTGAGATGCACAGGGATACTTCGTGCCTCCCCAAAGAAGCACTGGTAAAACGCACATATCAAATAGAGTCAAGCTTGAGCGCAAATTATGTTTAGGTGGTCCAGAAGGCGCCGCTACCTTCCTGGTTAATCCGTAGCCGACCTACTCACGAAATGACCGGCCCTGAATATATACTCCCATCAACCATAAGATAAGCAGCCCAGTGCACGGGCACCGCAGGAACGCAGTGCGGAAACCCTACCAGGGGCAGTCTCACGGGGAATAGAGACCCTACAAAACCTCAAATCCGACTCAGGAAGACGCGTTGTGAACGGCAGAAGGCAAGCCGGCTTTTCACAGCAACTTGCGTGGCCACGAAAGCGGACATGCAAATTATACTTCACTGTGAATATGCTCACTGTAGCGGTCGATTCTACAGTAAAGGGAATCTTGGGGCGCCTCATACATATCTACAGGACAGGCTAATCAGGCAAGAAGCGGGTAGGAATTTTACCAGATGGGCGACTGCTCCCACAACGCACCCCGCCTGTGAAACAAGTGAAACAGAAGGCATAGGAGTGGGATGAGGCTGTAACAGCATACAACGGATACAACGTGTGCTTCAGAATCCACCAATCTAACCGAACACGTCGACAGGCGGGAATGGATATTACAGACGGCGCGACTTCATCTTACGTTCGAAGCAGCGAAACTATAGCTGTTTGTCGTGATCCTGGGCAGCGCGCACCGCTTGCACCTGCAAACGCCGCGTGTACGTGAGGTCCCGTAAAGCGCACCGTGGCACTTCTTTTCTGCTGTTTCGCTGGAATCATACGGTAAATCCCCGCATATACGCACTTGCTAGGTTGAAAAACATACGTCAGATCACGTACACAGGCAGCAATTTAGGTACTGTGCTATAGCCTAAATCATGAATCACAGGAATCCACATTTGCCTCCCCTGCAACGCCAAACAGATTCAAAGGCAGCACGCGCCCACGCTGTGCGGTACAACGGAACAGTTAATCACAAATCCACCAGGTGGCACCTCCAATCAAGGAATGCAATTCGGTTAGTTAGTGCAACTGCTGCAGCCAGCTACAATGGTCAGGTCAGATACGCAGTATCGCCGCTCGTCGTAAGAAGCAGTGACCGAAATAGTTGGCTGAAGTGAGCCATGGGTTAAATTAACCGCGTCTGCCGCTTCCGACATCTGCAGGTAGTTCAGCAGGCCCCGGTTGTTGGTTCTTTCTTTGCAAACCTACTCATCTAGCAGCGCGCTCTGGGGCTAAGGCTTCCCACCACACGGCAAGCCAACCGGTGGACGCGCACCGCAGAAAACCACTGAAGAGTGTTGAAAAGCTATCGAAAGCAGCGGTACAAGAGCCAGTAACGCGGCAGCACCTCAAAAGTGGTCGACGAAAGCACATTTTGCAAGGTAAAGTGGACAGTGCCTTTTCAGCATAACAGCAAAAAGGAAACGCGCAGACAAAGCATGCCAGCCTGAGAATATGTCTACTGTTGCGACCAGAGCTACAGCAGGGGCTATCTATCGACACCGCACACACCTCTACGGTAGCACAGCTAAACAGGAAGGATGCAAACAGTCACTAAGTGCCGTTTTCACAAAGTGTGCAACGCAAAAGGTGCTATCAGAAAACAGTCGGCCCTAGAGAAACGGATAGCTAAAACGCGAGATGCAGCTGCAACCCCATGCCGCTGGTGAAGTATCTGCTCTAATATTCAACAGTTAAATCCGAGCTTGCCTTACCAAAGGCGGAGGAGGACACACACGCGTCTACAGCGTCGCTTCACCTTGCTTTTGAAACGAAAAGTATATACCGAAACGGTTGCGTGTTGTGATTTGGCAAGACGTCACAGCTTTCAAATTCGCGTGTATATGAGGCTGCCTGAAGTGAACGCAGGTGATGGCTTGCAATTTATCAGGTAAACGAATCCTGCAACGTCATCTAAGTATGCATTTGTTGCCATGTCACAATAATACGGCAGATTCTTCCGCCCCCTTGCGCAACCGATATATACGGCGCAAAGACGGCCATTAGTCACCTAAAGTGGTAGACACGCAGTACCGACAGGCGTCCCAAGATGTTGTGGCCAAACTCACAAGCTAAATTTAGTAATTGAACGCAATCGCATCTGCCACTTTTGACGTCACCAGGTTGCCCTGCAAGCGCCGCTACCTCGCTGGCTCTTTCTTGACGAACATACTCACGCAGCCACCTTATCTGGCTATAATTCCTCGCTACCGCATGATTAGCGGCTCGCTGCATGCGCACCGCAGACACTTGTTGAACAATGCAGAAGGGCGATCGGAAGAATTCAGATGCTGCACGCACCCTATAGCTACTCCCAGAAGTCAGTTTGGGATCGGAACAGAGAAGAAACGTCAGCAAAGGCACAGAGTCAAAATCCAACAAAGTACGCAACGCACAACCTGTTCGCAGACCGTCCTTGGTTTCTATGAAACAGACAACGTATAACCACGGTGCTGCCGGAGCCTTGTACAAAGGATACAACAACAAACCGAAAAACCACGTTGATGGGGGGAACCCGCCACTGCCAAACTCCAACATGATTTTCGAGCGGCAGCGCAGTACATCAAGAAGACCCTCTTGCTGAGATCCTGAAGCCCTAGCAACACTCGCGGCTGTGAACGCCGCACGCGCATGTTAGGCTGCCTTAAATGTCCCGCGGCTGTGACTCGCAGCCCATTGGGTGGAATAATACTGGGAATGCCTTCTAAGAAACACTTGCTGCACGCCACAATAGAACGACACACTATTCCTCTGTCTCGTGAAGGTCTTCAAGATAGCTAGTGGATGGTGTTCAATGGATCGAATGCGCGACAGCCTAAACGACTGAACGCAATCTTCTGCCTTTGTTTCCCCTGCAGGGGACAAACGCATTTGGAGCATGCAATCGCCTACGCTCTGCATTGCGACGTACCAGCGATTCGCACGTCAATGAAGTGGCCCCTCCAACAGGAAAGCAGTTTATTCGAACACTAGCTATTAGCAATGCGATGGTCGGCATATACTGTGTGACATACCGTAGGACAGAGCGCCCCACACAGTTGTGGCCTAATCCACAAGCTAAATTGAGATGCAGTTAAAAGCAGCATCTCCCACGCTTGATACAAGCAGAATGCCCAGCAAGCACCACCACCTCGCTGGTTCTTTCGAGACAAACCTACTCACGCAGCGCCCGCATCTGGATGTAATTCCTACTTACCGCATTATTAGCTGCTCTGCGCATGCGCCCCGCAGACAGGCGATGAAAAACGCGGAACGGCGATCAGAAGCAGTCAAATGTTGCATGCACCCTACAGCTAGGCCCAAGCTCCAGCTTGTCATCGGAACACAGTAGCAATGACAACAAAAGCAAAAACCACACCTTCCACGAAACACGCTACGCACATCCTGCTTGCAGACAATTATTGGTTTTGATGGAACAGACAAACTCAAGCCAGCCGGACTGCAAATGTTGCCGCACTGAACTGAACCAATTCTGTGGCGACATCCTACGGTGAAACGCC
>HG713481.1:0-16810 GCA_000499725.1 Eimeria brunetti
TTTCTGTAGCGGATAAGTTTTTGGACAAAAGTTACCGCGGTGTAGCCCAATCAAAGCAAGCTTCGGCTGGTAGTCTACAGATGTGCAATAAATGAGTCGCTCAGCTTTGATCACAAATTATGTGCGATGACTGTGCGTGTCCAGGAGTTCCCGGACTTTGGGGGATACCACTAAAGGTTTTTATTGACGCACAGCAATGCATCGCAAACTGATCGTTTATGGCTCCTGCGAGTGCTTGTCTAGCCGGTTAACTAGAACTGGTTCACCGCAACATTCGACAGTGCGATTATGCACGACGGTGAGACAGCGTGTCTGAAGGAGCAGAAAATAGACGTTTTGGGTTGCACTGACATGCCGGTAACCAAGCAGCGGACCAGCAAAACAATAATAGTTATCCTACGCTGCTACGCATCTCCAGTCTCTAATAGCTACAAGCTCAGCTGCTCGATACCGGTGGACGTTAGCCTATCTGGGCGGCACATGCACGTTGCAGCACCAATATACTTACCTTGCGCGCTACTAGACGGCGGAAAAGCACAGGTAAGCTCTGCACAACACCCCCAGAACACTGGCCAACAACAAACGTTCCTCCCATTCTTCCGGGATGCTTCCAGGAAACAGTAGCACCTCACAAAGGGATAATCTTTGAAAAATGCCATCACCAGAAACTTCCGCAAGTTTCGCAGACAGCATCAAATGCAGAAGACGCAGGGAAAGATTCAGCATGTAGACAGGGAACTAACCATAACTCTACAGCAATGGAGGCACTAGCCAATCCCAAAGAACCCAACCAGGCAAAACGTAGAGAAAATAGCAGACGCTGTCTCACGCAACCCGGCCAGACAAAACTTGTGTCACCCTTCGTCTGCGATGGAAGAATGTCATCTCGATGGCCTGCCGACAATCGACGCTTGGAGCTGATACCGGTGATACCGGCGTCGCGCTACGCATCCCGCGGAGCGGCCAACTCTTTGCCAGTTGCCGTATCCGCGCACCATTGAGTGAACTGGCTAAGCACAGCTGACGGAGAGCTTCTAAAGGCTTACCAGGCCACCATCAAAACGACGCCTGCAACGACAACGCCATTCACATAGAGGTTACAGGGCGTATGGCGCAGGCAGGGCTAGCATGCCACTTGGAGCACAAGCCCTGAACAGGGATCTACCCCACGCTAATCTTCTAGAAACGCCCCAGGATTTCTCCGCATATCCATGCTCTGGGTAAGACGCGACGACTGCTGCTGCCCTGTAGGCAACATATTTTGTGGTCAGTCCGTTCAAAAGGCCAGTGAACGATCGTTTACCATAAAAACAAGCAGCCATCTTGGGTATCCACCTCCATACTATACATATACGACTGTGCAGCGGGGTAAACTCCGTCACGAACCGGGTTAAGTGCGCAGCCGCCAGTCCTTCCTGCCGACATTGTCTCTAGGCAGCTGACAAGCCATTACCGTGGAGGCATAGCACGTCATAACTTGCGCCATGGAAGGCACAGCGAGTCATTTGCAAGCCCACAACCCTGGTGCAGCAGCTTACCAAGCACATCAAGGCGCCTGGCTACATGAATACATGTTGACCCTGGTGTAGAGTACGGGTACAGGACAGCTGGTGCTCTCAGGTATTGCACAACTTCAAACACCGTTTCAGGCAGAATGGAAGGCACCTGCTAGCACCTTTGGCCGGCGCTGGAGTCTACCAATAAATTTGCGCTTAAAGCAAATGTCCTTGGAAGCTTTCCCTGTAGTCAAGATTCGGGCAGATAGCCTGTACACACTTTCTGTACAAGCTCGTAAAAGACCGAAGCCGCTCACAAACAAGATCAAGACTGAAGCAGGAAAATGCCCCAGCAAGCTGCACTATATACTGCTCTCAAAAGGCTAAAGTACGTACTAGGTGCGTCTAGGCCTAGAATGCATGGCATGCTCGAGCAGGCAAGCTCCTTCCTTACACAATCGGCGTAGACATACGCCTTAGCTGAAGGCATATATATTAAATGAACCTTCGCGCATCCGCACTTGCGGGCAAAAAGCCGTCCGTTTTCATGTACCGATGTTGAGAAGTAAACGAATCGTGAACTATTTTTGTATGGCCTGCGCAAACTCGTGACTTTCATCCTCACCAGCACTTGCCCGCTTACACAGTGCAATGCAAGAGGGAACTGTGGCTGAATGAGCAAACCATATGCGTTTTAGGTAGAATATTACATTGTCTATCGCCGGCAAGTCGCATGCAGATGTCATGAGCTGTCACGCACCGTCTAGTTGCCAGAATCGTTGCTGCTGGATATGTTTCGAGTTGAGTTCATTCGAATACCAACTGCAGGCGTGAATCTGCGAAGTTGTTTTCGAGAAAGGAAGTGTGTATTATAACTACAATAACACATTATTCCATGTTCTTCAGCATCTCAGCAGCGAGCGACGCACCAGCTGTGTCGCATGCTCCTGCCCGGCGGGCTTTAATGCGCATATATTGCCTTGTAGAGACACTACCGAGAAGCATGCCCCATTGATCCACTGCTGCGTGCTTTTGTTCCGCCATTCAGGGACAATTCCTACGAAGTCGAACCAAGTTTATTCCAGTCAGAGCACGTCATCGGCGGCAGGTTGCAGAGATCCAATAAAAGGTTAGATGACAACTGAATGAGCCTTTACTAGTGAGCATTTGAAAGCAAAATGCATACTTCCTGGATGTTAAAGAACACGAACCTACACAGGCACTTTCGTAACAAATATTCCAGGTACCTGGAACCTTCAACCGCCAATCAGGCGTTAAAGGACAACTGACTCCTTCCACGCCCGATGCTTGGCAAATAAGGAAGAACCTACACTCCGTGTACTAGGTTGATTCCCGCCCTCCCAACGACTAACTTCCTGAGCGGGCAACCCTTGCTCCCCATCGCACACCTGGTGCCATACTGTTCACACGCCTGAGCTGGTGCTATCACGGCTCTCCCTCCAGCGTGTGCCCACTCGCCAATAGTTGCAAACTTTGTGTGCACAAATCTGCCCGCCGCCACGATTCCTGCATTAGTACGCCTGTATCAAAAATGACGAACTTCCTGGATATCAAAGGCTAAATTTCGCGTGTAAGAATGTGTGCTGCCACACGTGTCGCAGCATATCATATTCCTTCTTATGCACGCCAACCCAGGGTAACGCATCGTCGCGTGTCTCACTAGCTGCATGCCACCAACGGGTAACACGCTCTCCCACCTTCCTAAAGTCCAGGCCAGAATAGTTTGCTTGTAGGGCGCTAGGGCTCCAATCATTAGACGTACCCCCCTGTTCTTCATGCCCCGCAGCGTCTTTACTCCGCACTGCGCTGCACACCGAGAGAACATGCTCCGGGCACGACAGCTGGTGCGTGATATTCCGCCGCCGACGCTGCAGGCATATCGCCAGACAAAAACAAGTGACTCCAGGAGTGCTTCTCCTCTGTAGTAGAAACTTTCCATGTGGTTAGTTACGGTAAAATGGGTTGGAAACGTCAACTCCCAGAATAGGCTCTCGATTACCCCTACACTAACCAGTAGATGAACCCTAGCCGTACGTATCCCCAACCCGGAAGCTCCACGCAGCCTGTGCCATGGAGGCTGACTAGCAAGCCGGCCCAACTGAAGTGCGCAAGAACAAACAGCATGGCCCAGGGGCTGATGCAGAACCAAACATGTTTACAGCACGCAAGAGGAATGTCTTCACATCCGCTATACTAGGCCGATTTTACCTACAATAGCCAACCTCCGTAGCTTTCTTAATTAAGCACTGCACACAAACACACAAAGCACAGAAAACACAGCACTCGCGCAGACTCCAAGAGATTGTCATACCCTGAAACAGGTGCTGGATTCGTTCTGCTTGAAAGTAAAGTATGACGCGTAACCCCCCAGGCACGCACCTCTTCACTGAGGCTACTGGCAGTACTAGCCACGAAACAGCCGGCGTCATCACCATGAATGGATTGAATGGGGCATCCATCCAGATTGCCCCTGACATAGCAGATCTGAAAAAGCAGCTGCTCTAAATATGTCCACAAATCCGAGCAATTTTGTTCGCGCTGTTGATCTCCTTCACGGGCAACAGCTGCTATAGTGCACAGTTTCTTCAGGATGTCAAACGATCCAGCGACTAGAAGCCTGTTCTCCGCAAGAAGCCGCCAACGCGATGGTATGGTGGTCCCGATTAGATACGTGTATGGGGCCGTTCGTTTCCTAAACCTCTTACACTCCTTTCAGGGCTAGCTTGAATTAGTCAGAGACTGCCGTTCTCAGGTATGGCCAAAAAGGGTAAGTGTAAGCGAAGAAGACATCCAGCAATACCCTGCGCCATTTTGCATCTTGGTTGTGTCCCGCTTCCCTAAGGTATGCAGTTGAGCTCGACGTTTTGGCCGGTGCCAGTAATGACCGGCCTCGATATGCGCACAGTTCACGATGCTGCAGTTTTAATCGAAACATTGTGATATGTCCGCCGCACAAAACGCTGATATCCACTTGCTATTGAGATCCGAAGCGCATTTTGTCAACAGAGCAACGCCCCTCCCACCACTGGAACATACCACGCTACATTCAGAAGTTGCATGCAGCCTCCGCTCCGCACTGTGCATACTTACTTCAAGTATACAGCAGCAATGCATGTCTCTCAACTGCACTATTCACAGCCATGTAAGGGCTATAGTACCCGTGAAGAGCGTATAGGCTCCCTCACAAATGCATGCGGCGCCATTATTTCATAACAGGCAAGCCACTTCGTTACACAAACACCCTGGCCGAAGACCACAGATAAAGACCGATATGTTGAACCAACCGACGCTCATAAATATCTCTTTGGTGGCAAAGAGCCATGCAGTTGCATTTGCCGGTGCAGAGGAACGAAGTAAACTACTCTTGAATAGAGCAAGGTGAAGCCTGATCTGGTTTACTAGCGCCTGTCCGCCAGGGCAACCAAGTAAAGGACTATGCGAAACCGCTCAAGAGGGAAGTTCGTGTCATGGAGCACAGTTTAGGTGTCCCGGGCAACATAATGCTTTGCCCGTCACCAGGACAGCTAGATGAATGCAGGTGTTCTCCACTGTTACCCACCGTCTAGTAGCCATAATTTCCACTCCTCGATGCCATTCGACGTGAATTTGTTTCAACACCAGGTGCACGTCGTAGCATTAATATCAATTTTTCGGGCCACCGAACGAAGAAAAGGAAGTGCGGAGCTCTGCCACCAATGTCAAAGGCTTTGGCCATTAGCAGATGCCTGCACCTTTCCTTCTCAAACACCATACATTTAAAAACGTCATGAGCTGCAGTTCGGACCCGTTTCACGCGCACCGTTGCCTTAGCAGATGCCGAGGGCAAATATTATTCATCTAAACAGAGAATTGAACATAACTCAGCAGCAGAACAGGAGCCACCGGCCAATCACCAAACCCCCCAGCAGACGAAGAGGAACGTTATAACGGACGTAGTCCTGTACACCGCAGTCGGGCCAAGCCAGTATCGCCATTTGTCTGTGATCCAAGACGCTCACGCAAACAGGCTGCCCACATATCGATGCCTTGAGCCCTACGTTTTGATGCCAGCGCCAAGCTGTGCATCCAGTGGAGCAGCAAACGTGTTGCCGCATAGCGTGCGCGCACAACGGAGCACTATAACAAACGTATATATAGCAGGTAACAAGAGGGCCTTCACATCCGCTGTACTCAGCCGATTTTACCTACAGTAGCGAACGTCCGTAGCGTCCCTAATTAAGCACTGCACACCAGCACACAAAGCACAGAAGACACAGAAGTCGCGCGGACTCTAAGAGATTGTCATACCCTGAAACTGCGTCAAAACGATGCTGGCAACGATGGCGCCCTCCACACAAATTCTATGCGACGGCTGGCGCAAGCAGACCGGTTATGCCATCATTAAAGGCTGGAGCACGCCACTCGCAAGAATGCGCAAGTGGTATCTGGCGCAAGAAGGACGCCCCAGCATCTCCTGCAAATGATGGTTTGTTTAAAAAACATTCTATGTACAACGCGGAGATACATGGTACCGATTTCTGCGAAGGCGGGAATGTTGTAGATTGCCTATACACACTTTCTTTGTGCTCGCAGAAAAGGGCGAGTAATCGCACAAATCAATGAACAAGCAATCAACTACACTAGTGAGAGGTAGCCCCGCAGTGCACCGTTCACTGTCCTGTAAAGCAGGGACGTCTAGCGCACGTCTGCGCTGTGTACTGTTTTCAAAGCATCTAAGCATCTGCGAGGTGCGTTTAGGCTCCTATTCAAATGCATGGCCACTGGAGCAAACAAGGGTCGTCATCAGTTAATCGGCCTTGACAAAGACAGCAGCTGAAGACAAATATGATAAGCCAGGCTTTCCACTTAAGCATGAAAACGTGCCTGTTGAAGTTCATTCTTCTGCATTTGCTGATGCTGAGAATTAAAGGAGTCAGAACGGCTTTTTAACGGTCTTGGCGAATGCTTGACCTGCAGCCCTTGGCCGCCGCAGCACTTCACAAAGCAATTACACACAGCTCTTCACGAGCACATTGCGTTTGACCCACCAAAGCATGTCTCCCGGTTAACTTAACAATCTTTCTACCACAAAACGGTTATCCACCGTGATACAAACAGGCATCATGCGTCGTTACGCACCTCCTAGTAGCCGAAGCAGCCGCTGCTCCATACGCATCAAATTGAGCCCATTTAAACAGCAGCTGCAGGCGTCCATCCGCTGCGTCCTTTGAAACGATCAAAAGTTTCCATTACATAAAGAGACACATTAGTGCACGTTCATGACGTTTATGAACGGCGGATAGCTCACCCGCTATACATTTTACGATCGTCGGCAGCAAATGCCAGTACACGAAAGTACCTTAGAAGCCTACAGACAGGATATTACCGACCAGAACTTCATGGGCGGCATTCTACAGATATACAATAAATGCTTAGAAAGCGACTGGGTAAGCTCTAATTACTAACTACGTGAGCAAAGGCTGCATTCCCTCTTTGAGGGCGCATAATACGAACCTGCAAAAGTAGGGGGTTAGCAGGCACATTCTCTTTCCAGTAGCTTGGGAGGTGTTGGAACAATATTCTCCCCCCGAATCTTCTGCAAAGAACCACAGACTGATACAAACTACACCCCATGTACTTAGCTAAGTCCTGTCTCTAAAACGACTAACTTCCTGAACAGGTAATGTTTGCTGTCCAATGGCGTATCTGACCCTCTACATGTGTACAAGCCTACTGTTGCTCGAACTGAATTTCTGCCGATGGCATTTGCATTTACAAAACCCCGTACAGCCTTCTTACAGCCTGCCAGCAACCATAGTATCTACACTAACAAACATGTGAAAAGCTTGACAAGCTTTTTAGGTATTCAAGTTTTATTGTTGTGAGTACAGAGAGCTGCTCAGAAACCAACGCCTTCCTCCGCTCACCTCGCATGGGGTGGTCATTTTGTGATACCAATCCAAGGGTAAGCGCCGTCGCATGTCTCACAATCTGCATGCCACAGCAGGGTAGCACATCCGCCCACGTTTTTAGGGTGCATGTCAACAAAAGCCGTTTTAACTGTTTCGAGACAAAATAATTGACAGTCGGAATGACCAAAGATATATATATATGCTCTTGATAGTTTTGAATGTGCACTGCGCTGCACATACACACCTTGAAGTCGGGGAAAAGGCAGCCGCGGTGTGTCGTTCCCCCGTCTATGCGGCTAGCACATCAGCACATGACCAATCATACAAATGCATATAACCATGCTTATTCTCTGTATTATGCAAAGTGTGTGCGTTCCACTACAATAAACACTACATTGGGAGCGACAATTCGGTGGCGACGCTAGCGGTTGCGCGCACAAACCAACAGATGCATCAGAATAGTAAGTAGCACAGCCAGGAAACCCCACGGGAGAGAAACGTATCATAAACTAACCATCAATAGCCTAGGCGAGTGTTTGACTCGTGCCTCCACCAGCGCGTGTTAGCCACGAAACTCGACAAAACGGCTGTGCACGGCCGTGCGAAGGAACAGCGCCTACCAATTCCACAGTATCCACACACTCCCGGCTATCAGAACAGTCTGTCTACCGGCAAGCAGCTAATCACCAGGACAAATGCACGCATTTCAAGGTGTTACGCACAGCCTAGTCGCCACGGGGAAACAACAGTCGCACGTCTCTGCGCACGACGAAACGTTGAAAACCCATGATGGGGCTCTACACGCAATATCAGGAACCTTGTCCAACAACAAGCATATGTCCCATTCTTCCAGCATGCTTCCAGGAAACGGGAACGCACCGTAGAAACAGAACCGTCGAAAAAGGTGACCAGCAGCAATTTCAAAGAGTTCCATGGAAAATATCGCTTTTCTCAAAGACGAAGGCAACGATTTATCATGTTCGCACGGAACGCAACATAACTGAAGAGCAAAGCAGGAAGAACAGCGTATTTCGCCGTAGTGCAACCGAAAAACGTTCAAATGCAAAGCAGGACGCATCCGCGTGCAACTCAGCCATGCTAAACGAGTACCACTACTTGTCTGAAACGTTGGGATCCCACGCCGATAGGATGTCCACAGTCCACGCCTGGAACCCTGCGTTTTGAAATAAGCGTCGAGCTGCGGATGCCGCTGAGCAGCGAACTTGTTGCCACCTACCGACCGTATGCATGCAGCAGGGCAGTGAAACGTCGAAGCATAGATGAGGGAAAGCTTTAACGAGGTACCTAGGCCAGCGTCAAAACGACGCTCGCATTTCGAAGGTGCCCTCCACACAAAGGCTACGGTGAGAATGACTCATGCAGAGGGAGCACGCCACCATCAGAGGCCGGAACACCCACCTGTAAGCAGAACTCTACCACACGCATGTCTTCGCAAAACTAACATGGTTGTTGCCGCATATCCCTGCTAGAACTTAGAAGGTAGTGATTGTTACTGCCCTGCAAACAACACACCGTCATCCGCAGTATCGCCCTCTAGCCAATAGAGTAATGTGACTGTCTGAAATTCAATGTTTTTGCTGGGACTAAATAAAATATGGCTGCCAGTATGACTGTCCGAAATTAAAAGTTTTTGCTTGGCCTAACTAAAATATGGCTGCCACGTTGGGTAACGTCATCACCTGACATTGGGAGCGTACAGCGGGCAGTCCAGCCTGCTCAGATCATCGTCAGGCAGCTGACCAACGACAAGCATGCAGGTGCAGGCACCACATGTCATTACGCGTCTACTGACACGCGCTACAGGGCATTTGGATGCATCCATACACTTTGACGACACTGGTGCAGCACCGGCACAAGGCAGCAACTACGTTGAAATGTTGCCTAGCACCAAATAGGACCTCAGGCAGAAGGGATGGCAATCGCCAGCATCTCCGGAAACGCAGGAGACATAGACAAAAATTTAAATAAAAGTGCGAAGATGCTTGAAATTGTTTTCTGCAATGCCGGTTAAACTGCAGTTAGCCGATACGTACTTTCTGTATGTCGCCGGAAAAGCAGATTTTGCACAAACGAAATCAAGTTCAACGTTTCCCACAAATTTGCCGTTTAGTATTGACAAAGGCCTCAAAGACCGCAATGTTTATCTACGCTTCCCCTGAAACGTATGACGTACCATGCGTATGACGTATCCTACGTTTCCAGAAGGAAGAAGTTGCTCTCTCACATAATCAGCTTGAGCAAACGCCGCAGCTAAAGACAGATGAGCAGAACCTGCTCCCCACATAAGCTTCCACAGGTGGCGGAAGACAGCTATACTGCTCCGCTGACTCACTCAGAAGGTAACGCAAGCCGTTATTATCTCGACTGCCGTAGGTGAAGGTTTGATCTGTAGCGTAACCAGCGTATGTGCGCCACAACACTTGACGGAACGATTACGCACGACCGTGCAAGGGAACAATGTAATCCACGGGCCGCCCTGTATACTTTCCGACTAACATTATACTTTGTCTACCGCCACGCAACCAACCAGCAAGGTGCGTCTAGGAGTCCTGATCTGTTACTTACCGACTAGTAGCCAAAACCGGGATTGCTCGATGCCCTTGGTGTTCATCTGACTGCAACATCAGTTGCAGCCATGAGTCGGCAACGTCTTTTCAGAAAAACAAAGATTGCAATCTAAATATGTAAGCAACTAAATGCATGTCTATCGAGTGAACCAGCGCCGAATGGCGTACCAGCTGTATTGCACGCAGGCTAGTGCGGAAGCGTTTCCTTGACGTGTACAGGAAGGACACTAGCGGGGTCCCTTCTCCATGAATCCCCTTCTGTTTGTATAAAGGGCAGCTGTAGGAGGGAGCGGATCCTGATCGAGCTCAATCAGAGCACCGTATGGCCGGAAAAATCAGGCCATGCTATAGAGGCCAAAATAACAATTAGGTGAGCTCTAGTAGCTGACTACGTAGGAAAACAATGTATTATTTCTGGGAGGCGCATAATATGAACATCCATAACCTTCTTTGCAACGGAAGGCGCAGGCAGGTTCTTCTGCCAGGCACATATAAGGTGTTAGAGAACACCTCACTGCCTCCACCCCCAATTGTTCGCAAAGACGAACCAAGCTAGCTCCATGCCCTCGGTTAATCCCGGTTTCGCAGACAACTAACCGCCTGAACAGGTAATCCTTGCCCCTCATTGAATAGCTGTTCCTTTACGGGCTTACAAAAATGAACCGTTGCTACCACCTACTTTTTGTCATGTCAACCCAACCTGTAAAGGCCTACACAACCTGCATGCAACAATCTGTTGGCAACCATGATCCATGCTCAAGCACTCTATGGAGGAAATGACTAACTTTCTAGGTATTCAAGGTTCATTTTTTCTGCTAAAAAGGTTGCGCAATAGATGATGCCTCCGTCTACTGACTTGTCACAGCATATTTCGCTTCATGTACACCGACCCAGCGCTAAGCATCGTCGCATGCCTCACTACCTGCATGCCACCAAAGGATAACACTTCCGTCAATGTTCCAACAGTGCAGGCCACCTATTTCACTTTGGCAATTTGAGACAAAAAGTCTGCCGGTAATGCTCAGTAGTGCCTACACATACACTTGCGAGCATTTTGAGTGCGCACTGCGCTGCACATCCAGGCTGCATGCTCTGGGCACAGTAGCTGCAGCGTGATATTCCGCCGCCTACCACGCAGCAGATAAATGCCTACAAGGTCGACGACCTCTTGTACTGCAAATCCACCCGGCTGGTTACAATAACCTACGCTTGGAACTTCACATCCCTGGCTAAGCTAGGGTTTAGCCGTACATGGAAAATAACAAATGCATCCTAGTGCTAGCCGCCACGAACCCGGAAACTGCATGCAGCCCATGCTCTGAAGGCTAGCCAGCCCAGCCAGAGTACGCAGGAGAGAACTGCATCAGTCAAAGGCTGTGAAGGAGCAACTAACATGTTTCAACACGGGACAACGGATTCTCCTCATCCTCTACTTTTTTTTTGCAAAACAGTTCATACCTCCCGCTTTGTCTACTAACAACGGCAGCCACGCAGACACAAGGATACTGCGATCTGCAAACGGACGCTACACTAGCCCCACGTGAAAACAAAGTGCAAAGCATCGCTTCACAGAGATGCGTTTCTGTCTTGTCTTGCCCCCCTCAGTCAGGATAGCTGTGGCACAAGCCACTGAAGGCACCGACAAAATGAAGCAATGCAGTGACACATCCACCGTGACAACCGCGAACGCGGTAATCGCAAGCCAGCAACTACTTTACAAACATCCACAGGAACTGAACGTTGAATAGCACAGAGATTGAAACCGACGTACAGCGCACCGTCAACGAAGGCAGCACCTACAAGCGATGTTTCTTTCCGCATAGTGCACCTTGTGAGAACCCGGTAACATGCTGTTGAAATAGTCCCACTGATATAACTGTTTGAGGTCGTTTTTTCATACGTGCCTTGGCGCCCTTTCAAAATTAGCTTAAATCAACCAGCGTACCGCCATACGCCATAGCCAGAAAGGCTAGGCGTAAGCAAAGACGACGTCCAGCAGAGCCCCCCGGGATACCCCGCCATGCCTGGTTTGCCGAGGTGAGGCTGCGTCTGAAGTCTGTAAAGGCGCCAATAACTAGCGGCCGCACGGCACTTTCAGCCCACCACGCATTCTGTGAACGAAACAGCATGGCAAAATCTCTGTTAAAGACGGCACACACACCCACACCCACACCCACACCCACACCCACACACACACCCACACCCACACACACACACACACACACACATATTTTGGAGAGCAACACCACAGCACCAGTCCCCTGCCATACAATCGGGTTCCCAACACGGCTAGCCAGCCCAGCCAGAGTACGCAGGAGAGAACTGCATCAGTCAAAGGCTGTGAAGGAGCAACCAAGCAGGCTATAGCTAGACTCATCCTTTGGCTTGCAATCGAAGCCGAAGATCAGGACAAGAAAAAAGGCGGATATCTACGCAGTGCGAGACGCACAGCCTGAACGCACACCATTATTGGTTTTGACGAAGCACACAACATAAGGCGAGACCGCCACCGAAACCGCGTACAAATGTTACAAATCTGGTCCAACATCCACCGACGAGAACTCGAAAAAGCATATTAATAGGCGCAACTCGCCAAATTCCACTGCCAAGGTTCAACATGCTCTTGGGACGACAATAGAGCAAAGCGATCGTCGGTTGCTATCCCGAACCCTTGCAGCGCTCGCGGCTGTATATTAGAGTGCCTAACGTGCACTGTGGCTGCGGTTTGCAGCCCACCGGGTGGGATAATAGTGCAGTTCCTTGTAATGACGCACATCCTGCATGCCACAGTGATACGACATACCATTCCGCTGTCTCCGAAAGTGCCTCACAATAGCTAGTATGTACCGTTCAATGAATCGGATGAGCGACAGCCTAATCGACCGACCGCGGTTGTCCGCTTATGCTTCCCTTGCAACGCAAATCGCGTTCGCGGCCTGCAAACGCCTACGGTGTGCATTACAAAGTGCCGATGACGAATAACCCTAACAAGTGGAGCCTCCAACCAAGAAAAGTAGATTGGTGGGAAACCAGCCATGCCACCGGGTGTGCGGAAAAACATTGGGGAGACGCACAGTATCCTTGCGTATCCCAAGAAGCGCTGGTCCAACGCACATATCAAGTTGAGTAGGGCTTGAGCGAAAACACGCCGGTCACTTCCATTATATTTATGTGGTCCAGGAAGCGCCGCTGCCTTCTTGGTCCTTCCGTAGCTGACATACTCACGAAATGATCGGCTGTGAAACCATTATCCCATCAACCATGCGATAAGCAGCCCAGTGCACGCGCACCCCAGACACGCAGTGAACATTGCGGAAAGCCGACCAGGAGCAGTTTCACGGGGAATAGAAACGCAACAACACCGCAAATCCGTTTCACGACAGCTCACTGTGAACAGCAGAAAGCGAGTCGACTTTTCGCAGCAACTTACGTCGCCAAGAAGGCGCACATGCAAATTATCCTTCACTGTGGGTATGCTCGCTGTGGCGGTCGATTCTACAGCAAAGGGTATCTTGGGGAGCCGCATGCATCTCTACAAGAGACAGGCTAAGCAGGCAAGAAGTGGGTAGGAATGTTATCAAATGGGCGACGCGGGGACTGTTCCCACAGCGTAGCCCGCTTCAGTGGAGCAGAAGGCATAGAAGTGGGGTGCAGCTGTAGCAGCATACAACTGATACAACGTGTGCTTCATTATCCACAAATGGAACTCAACGAAACACGTCGATAGGCAGGAACGCCAGTATATACGGTGCAACGTCAGCTTCCGTTCGAGGCAGCGAAGCTATAGTTGTTTGTCGCGCTCCTGCGCGGATCGCACTGCTCGCAACTGCAAGCGCCGCGTGTACGTGAGGTCGCCTAAAGCGAACCTTGGCGCTTTCTTGCTGCCGTTGCGCTGCAAGAATAGGGTGAATCCTAGCATATACGCACTTGCTAGATTGAACAACAATACGTCAGACCAAGTACACAGACAGCAATCTACTTGCCGCACATGAATCACAGGTTTCCACATGTGCCTCCCCTGCAACACCAACCATAATCAAGGGCAGCAAATGACCACGCTGCGCAGCACAAAGGAACAGTGAAGCACGAATCCACCAGGTGGCACCTCCAACAAAGGAATGCACTCTGGTTAGTTATGTCGCTGGGGTAGCCAGCTAAAATGGTGAGATATGCAGTACTGCCGCGCTTCGTAAGGAGCAGTGACCGCACTAATTACATGAATTGAGTCATGCGTTAAACCAATCACGTCTGCCACTTCCGACATCAGCAGATGGTCCACCAGGCTTCGCTTGCTGGTTCTTGCTTAGCAAACCTACTCATTTAGCGGCGCGTTTTGGAGTCCAGGCTTCTCACCACAGGACACGCGAGCCAGTGCACGCGCACTGCAAAACGCCAGTGTACAATGTGGGGGAGCCAGTAAAGCTTCAGCACCTCACAACCGAACCACGAAGGCACATTTTGCAAGGTACAGTGCACAGCGCTTTTCAGCACAACAGCCCCAAGGCAACGCGCAGGCAAAGCATGCCAGCCTGAGAATATGTCTACTGTTGCGACGGGAGCTACAGGAGGTCCTAGCTACCGTCACCGCACACACCTCTACGGTAGCATGGCTAAACAAGCAGGATTCAAGCAGTTGCAGTTTTCACTAGGTGCAGTGTTCACTAAGTGCTCAACGCAGAAGGTGCTTCCACAAACCAGTCGGTTCTAGCGAAACAGAGGGTTAAGACGCAAGATGCAACTGCAACCACATGCAGCTGATGAAGTCTCTGCTCCAATATTCAATAGTTAAATCTGAGCATACCATTCCAAAGGCGGAGGACGACGGCAACTACAGGTTCGCTCCACCTTACTTTTGGAACGCAAACTATCTACCAAAATGGTTGCGCGTCGTGGTATTTTACGACGTTTAGAACTCGCGGCTCTCAAACCTGTGTGTGTATGAGGGTGCTTGAAGTGGATGGGGGCGACAGCTTGCACCTCGTTATGTAAACAGGTCCTCTGCTGTTTTGTGAGAAATTTGCGAGCATTTGCTGCCATGCCACAATAGTACGTCAGACTCTTCCGCCGTCTCGCAGTATCGCGATACATAGCGCAAAGACAGCTAGTAGCCACCTGAATGAATGTTAGACACGCAGTAGAGACACGCGCCACCAGATGTTGCGGCCAAACTCACAAGCTAAATTTAGTTGTAGTTAAACGCAACTACACCTGCCACTTTCGGGATCACCAGGTTGCCCTGCAAGCGGCGCTAGCTCGCTGGTTCTTTCTTGACAAGCCAACTCACACAATGACCTTATCTGACTATAATTCCTCTCTACCCCACGGTTGGCGGCTCGCCGCCTGAGCGCCGCAGCAATGCGGAACGGCGATCAGAAGAGGTCCAATGCTGCACGCACCCTATTGCTATACCGAAACGCCAGCTTACACAGAACAGCAATGCCAACAAAAACAGAGAGTCAAGATTCCACAAAGTACGCTACGCACAACCTGTTCGAAGACCGTTTTTGCTTTCTATGAGACGGACAACCTATAACCGAGTTGCTACCGGAGCCTCGTACGATACAACAAGAAACAAAAAAAGCATATTAATAGAGGGAATTCGCCAAACGCCAGTGCCGTGCTCCAACATGGTTTTCGAGCGGCAACGCAGTACTTCAAGAAGATCCTCTGTTCAGATCCTTGAGGTCCTGAAGCCCTAGCAGTACTCGCAGCTGTAAAGGCTGCACGCGTATATTAGGCTTCCTTAAGTGCTCCGTGAGTGCTTTTAAGGAACCACTTGCTGCACGCAACAGCAATACGACACACCATTCCTACGTCTTGTGAAGGTTCTCATGATAGCTAGTGAATGGAGTCCAATGGATCGTCTGTGCGACAGCCTGAGGACAGACCACAATCTTCCACCCATGCTTCCCCTGCAGTGACAAACGCATTTGCAGCATGCAAGCGCCTACGCTCTGCATTACAACAGACCAGCGATTCGCATGTCAACATTAAGTAGCCTCTCCAACCAAGGAAAGTAGATTACTGGAGCGCTAGCCATTAGCGCTGTAATAGTCTGCATACACTGTGTGAAAGAGAGTACGACTTGGCGCCCAGCGAACTTGCGGCCTAATCCACAAGCTAGATTGAGATGTATTTAGCAGCAGCCACATCTGCCACTCAATTCACCTAGCGGTCGTATCTGACTAAACGTCCTCTCTACCGCACACGTAACTGCTTGTAGCATGCGCACTGAAGACACGCAATGCAAAAAGGGGAACGGAGAACAGAAAAAGTCAAGTGATGCAAGCACCCAATAGGCAGGTCCAGGATAACAACCAGCTAGTCAATGCGAAACGAGAAGCAACTAGAGAAGACGCTACAAGTCCAAAGCACGGTACATACGGCCTGCTCGCAGACCATTATCGCCTTTGACCAAAAGGATAAACTCAAAACAGCCGACCTGCAAGTCTAACCGCACAAAAGTGAACAATTTCTGCTGCGGCCTTCAACGATGATAACCACCTTAAACATATATTAATAAGCTCAATTCGCGAAACGCCGCTGCTAAGGTTCAACATGCTTCTAAATCGGCAAAGCAATAAATAGACAACGCGATCGTTTGCTGCGATCCTGAAACACTTGCAGCATTCGCGGCTGTAAACTCCGCCTGTATATTAGGTTGCATGAGGTGCATCGTGGCTGTGTTCTGCAGTCTCCTTGATGGAATAATACTGCGGTTCTCCCCACGGATAGACTTGCGACACACTTGCAGCATTCGCGGCTGTAAACTCCGCCTGTATATTAGATTGCATGAGGTGCATCGTGGCTGTGT
>HG713482.1:0-16743 GCA_000499725.1 Eimeria brunetti
GTTACCGGGCTAAGCCTCTCTACTACTAACCGCTTCGCGCAAGCCACCGCGTAGTAGCTGCTGCCCCCTACCGCTCGCTGCGCTGAATATTTTCCCATTTACTGGCCATGATATTACCGTCAATGCCACACGCCGTCTCACCGGCGCATACCACATACTGCAGCATTATTATCCTGCAAGCATGCACAAAAGCATCCATGCCAGCCGTCTAGTGCACCTCACGGGCACGAGTATCTATAATGGCGCTTAATAAATCATGTCGCTTCGAATTGCATACTTGCTGGACAAACCCACACGCGCTCGTCACGCGACAGCTTCCGCTACAGCACCGGCAGCGCTCAGACAAAGTGCGCAACCCCGCGGTTTTCAAACATGCAGGCAGCCTAGCAGTCTGTCAAATATTCCCTACTTTCCTATCGCCAGACGCAGGTGGCTCCAACCAGGCCAAACGCGCCAAGCCTAAGCCCTACATGACAGTGTATCTAGCTGCGCGGGGTGCCCTTGTCGAATTGACTCTTGTTGGAAGAGCACCCAACACCAGAAACATTCGGAAAAAGGAATATATATATGACGCATGTGAGCTAGGGTGCATTGCGTCGCCTTCGCCTCCGGTCATTGTAACCAGATGCAATAAAAACACTGCCGCGTGACGGTTACCGGGAAGCAGTATCAGTGAAATATCGGTGAAAAACACATATTCCACGAAGCCACAAGCGCACACCTACACCGCCAGATCCGCCCTTTTTTGCGAAAATCCCCGAGTTTTTCACAATTCGTGTTGGCCGCGCATCCACCGAGGCCTGCGCTTTGCTATGCCCCCGTCCTCCACAAAACAACTACCATCGTACACAAAGGGGCTGATCGTCAATACTACTAATCCTTCGACGCAAGCTGCCCCTCAGTCGTTGCTTCCTCCAACCACGTATTGCGTGGTCCACATGGTGCGTCACTTATTTGCTGTGATGACCTGTACTGTCAGACTACCGCAAAAGCGCATTGCACCCTCACACCAGCCTCCCACGGTTAAAACCAACAATTATTACAGTTAAAGAAGATGCCACCCCTACTTTCTCGTACGATGAAACTACATTCATGTGCACGCATCCACATGCAAACCCATGCCAACCATCGAAACGCCTGAAGCGTAGCAGTATCCATGACGGCGGAGAGAAGATGAATTTCCTCCTGCTGTGCGGGCGTAAAGGCTGAGCAGAACGTCCCGCAACTGCAACGAAAAAGAAAACTTGGCCAAACTACTGCGGTATACTAGCGCATAAGTACTGCGAAACAACACGACATTCACATCTGCAGGTGTCGTAGCACTCCGCCGAATGCTGTGTATAGTCTTGTCTTCACACGAAGCTTGTTGCAAAGCAAAGCAAACCAAACCAAACCAAGCGCAAGCTTAATACCAACTACAACACAACTACAACACGATTCAGTTGGCTGCCCTGAGCGTCCTTGTCGAAGGGCCTCTTATTAGACGTCCAGCTATAATCGAAACGAAACGTCTGACAAGCACGAAGAGCATCGCCAGCGGGCGTACTGAAGCCCTAATTCCAGGGTGCCTCTGCCTACTACAATGGAATGTTATGAACGGTTTGCACTGCAATGGCGGCATCCAAAAACCACTGACATACCCATTGACTGCACATACGTTGAGTACAGAACATCTTCGCCGATACAGCCACAGCAGAAACACCCACATGCGCGACGAGTTCCTTATCACTTTCAGTGTCTAATAGTTCCACAATGAACTACCAGTTACCCGTTATTTTGTGTAAGTACCAATATTATTTACGCGAACTTTCGCTGTCCCGTGTATTCGCGGCGCTTTGCCCCCACGCTACTGCTGGCCCCCAGAGAAACAACACACATGACAGATGTGGTCGTGCATCTCACTAAACGTTTGGTACAGATCTCCGCGTAGTCGCTGAGGCCCTAACCACGTTAGGCACTGCCATATACTGCGTCACCACCTCACAGAGACAGTTCGGCATTCCAGACCTATTTGGCAAGAGCATACTGCAGCCCTGAACCACTCCTATCCAGTAGATACCAAAGACGATCACGACTTAAGCACAGCGCAGCTGCTTCTTGTCCCACGGCGACTTCATAAACATGCCTGCATACACACAGATGTCCACGCCACCAATTATATCATTTGACGCCGCAGGGCTTAGCGTCGAGCCGCGTCGACGCGCTGGCCTCCAAGCACATACTTCCTGGGCAAAACAAAGCGCAGTCGTAACTCATGAGAAAGCTCCACCAAACTACGGGCGTAGACGCGGACGCCCAAACTATGTATCCCCATGATAGCTACACGTGCAGGCAGCCTAGTTCCCCGTTAAATATTGCATATGCACATATTGGCAAACGGCGCTACCTTCAACAAGGGCACGCGAATCAAGCGAAAGCATAGTATCCATTGCAAGCGAGACTTTACGCCTGTTTGCATGGGGCGTCCAAGTGGACTCGTTGTTTTGTCGCGCCAACAATAAACCAAATTGTCCAGGCCCAACGTCATCTTCGTGACGACCGAGGTTCGGCATCCCCTTTGCAATTTCTCAGTATTCTTTCCCGTGAGCTGGTCGTCTCAGGCAAACATCAGCGAGGCATTCATAAATTGCACTTACCCCGAGCACAAAATAAATCGTAGAGCGCCAAAAACACCTGAAAGAGTAATGAGGTCCGTTTGCCTTTGGTGGAAGTGCCACGAGCATTCGCACAACTCCTTGCTGACCGTGCCGTCTCTCTAGGTGAGTCATTGAATATCCTCTTTTTTTGCAGGACGCGTACCACTGCCGATAGATCTGGCCATCCAAACTAATCAAAATTAGCCGCGAATCACCGCCGAGTCGCTACGGGGTCTCTTCCCTTATTGCGCTCCATGTGTTCCTCCTGACACATTCACTAAGATAGTTGTTTATGCCATATTCAGTCTCTCATCTCGCCACCCCAAATCGCTTAGCCGCATTACACCAAAAAAACGGGAAGGCTTTTGGCAACTTGAGACCCCAGTGTTCCTCACATACCGAGTCAATAAAGCTGCAACCATGCACAAATAAATCCGTGCCTGCCTTCATACAAGCTGAAACGTAACGAACGGACGCCCGCGCTCAGCGAAGGAATTCGGCTATAAGCGCGCATGCATCCCACAAAGCCTTCTGCCGAGCACAACAACAAGACAAGCATCACCAGAAACTCATTGCAGCTGCGCGAACCCCAGCTGGATGGTTCCACGATGCTCATGCCAACTGGCTGCCTAGCTGTCTGCCAAATACTATGTATCCTCCTGTCAGCAAACGAACCGGGTCTCAGTCAGGGCATGAGATTCAAGACCCACCATAAGTCCAACTGCGAAACATGGAGCGTCCTGCTTGAATTATCGTTTGCTGGGTGATCAACAAAGGGCAAGGCACCCTGGACCGCTTCTGCCTCCGATGATTGCGCAGATATGCTTCGAACATCATGCTGCAAGATGGCCTACTGAAATGCCATCTATCAGTTTTGTAATCATATACTGGGTCTGCGCCGAACACAACAGAGCCCCGGCAGTCCTGTCAAGCCAGAAACACACACCTTAAGACGCTCCTCCTGGTGTTTATGCGCCACGCGTACAGATAGCGCGGCAGGGCGGCCTGCGCTTCGCTCGCCCCCCGCTCCGCTAAACAGCTACAGCCAAACGGGTCGGGGTGGTCGTCGATGTTACTAGATATTTGACACAAATCATCGCATGGCAACTGAAGCTAAGACGTAGTGGGCTGCCAGTATAAAGATTCACCGAATCACTGGGAACGTCTGTACTGCCAGGCTCTGCCTCGAAAACGGACATCACAGCGGCGATATCTCCCTATCCTGCATACAGCAAAAGAGCATGTCCATAGCAGAACGACGTACAACGTCTGATCACATCGCAACCCCATGAATCTGCAAGCATGCACGTACACATCAATTCGTGCCATAGGAAACCATGAACCACATCAGTGCCGTAATCGCATTAAGGTATTGAATTAGCTTATGAATTCGTGCCTGCTGGACACACGAAAGGGCCTACCCTAACCAAACAAAGCGGTAGCCAACGCGCATAGCTCCAAGATAATCATACAAGCATATCCGCTAGCTCTCCATTAAGCGTTTGCTTAGACGCCTACCGGCAGACAAACGCAATCCATGCAGTAGCCTACCTTGCTCCCTTGTAAATCGATTCATGTTAGAAGGCCGGCGCAAATTGATAAATGTAGAGGAGTAGAGGAGCTACCACATCTGCGAAGACCGACGCCCTGTGTTTTGCTTTCTCCAGGCCTCTGCTTACTTGACGTGGAAGTATGCATAGACACATCCTTGTCCACAATCGGATAGGCTGAAACGTAGCAGTATCAATGACGGTGGCTACCAGAAGAACGTGTCTCTACGGGCTTACGGCCTACGCACACAATCCGGAAATCGCAACGCCAGAAAGCACTCCCCCAGAACACAAAACTGTGGCCGGTGGATGATAATGCGTCCAATATAAAGTATCGCGTACTCGCCGGTGCCTCCAGCTGGTGCGCCCATGCTCTCCACCACCACACGAAAACTGACGCATTAACAGATTACACCCACTTCGAAACACAGAGCCGCCTCACCAATTTTGACGAAACGGGAGCACTAGCCTGCATTGTGAACTCCGTTTCCCGATGCTTTACTTGATAGCTACACAAAAGGTGTCACGTTTCGCCATTGTTCGCTCGTGCAAGGCCAGCAAGGGTTTGCACTATTCGTGCTCATCGTGTCCTCGGACCCCGGGTGCACGTCGCCATTACCGTCCTACACCGAAGGAAGCGCGTCATGTACAGATGTGCTGGCCGTCAACACTAGTTAATGATTGACACACGTCACTACGTAGTCGGTAGTGGCCCCTACAGCGTATTGTCCTGCACATTAAATGCCCCCCCAATTTATGCCTATCGCTTGTAATGTTGGCTTCTGTCTCGTGGGAGCATATGGCACCACCCAATAGTAGATGCCAGAGAGGAGCACCACCGCAGCAACCCAAGCCGCTATTTACTCCCGTCTTGCAGCCGCGTAGATCTATATGCATACACGTACGCATCTATACCTGCCACTAGAGAGAAAGCATAACGGCACCCATACCAGGGGCAGGCAAACGGGGTCACCCAATGAACTCATATTTGCCACGAACCGCTCTAGCTGCCGAAACCTCAGCATCTTCACGGCCGTAGCGGGGCATTTGTTGCATACTTGCTGGCCAAGGAAGCGTGCGATCGCAACGCCAGAGAAGGCTCCGCCACGCTGCCGCCATAGGCGCGGGTGCACAAACTGCATAACCCCACCACACTGGCACGTGCAGGTTCCGTATCTGTGTAGACGCGTACTGGCAAACATAGAGAATTTCATTCCGGGCAAACGAACTAAGCACTACTCTAATAAGTACCAATTTCGAGGAGAAGCAGCAGTCTCTATTGGGCGTCCTTGTCAAATCGATCCGTATTGAAAGACAAACGATGATGTATAATGTATTCGGGGCTTGCAGGAACCAATCGGTTACTGAAGACCAGGAGTCTGTTTCGGTTAGCATCTGCCGGCCATCTTGAAATGACCCAAACAATTTGCCGTGAGGTGCCGAGCTCAGCATATACGAAAATCTGTGGCACGTTCATTAATTGCACCCACACCAATAGCAAAGCAGCTAAAAATATCGCCCAACCAGAAATTCCCGCCTGCACTGCGGATCCATACTTCTTTTGCGTCGCTTAATAGCAACACAACATGATACGGATTTTTTTCTGTGTTTTTTCACGCGCCAAGAATAATCAGGCGATTTCCATTGATTGGATTGTCGGCCGTGGCCCGCATGTGGATCGTTTCGGTTATGCGCAGAACAACAACAATCGCGCACATCATCGCTGCCCGTTGATACAATAACGCGTCCGACCTAAATCATCACGTACTCGCATGCTCCCCACCACGTACTGTTGCGCGCATATATTGCATTACTAGTCAACTAAGATCGCTGGGGATGTCAGGTACTGCTTCGTAAACGCATAGCACAGAGCCAAAACAACGCAATCCAGTAGGTGCCAAAGCAAAACGAGTCCTTACTTCTCCTCATAGCAGAGCTCCACAAATTCGTGCACATGCGCATCCATGCCTACCATCAAACGGCCTCTAGTTGGGGCGGGACCCATAACTGCCCAGAGCAGGCGAGTTTGCTTTTGCTTGCGTACTTCCTGGGGGAAGCGGCGTGCGACCGTGGAACCAGAGAAGGCTTCGCCACGCCGTCGCCGTCGACGCATGCACAAATATATATCCAGCACGGCCTTACGATGCTCGCAAATGCAGGAAATCGTGCTTTCCTTGCAATAATGCTTACACTGCTGGCGATTAAATGGCTAAACCATAAGAAAATCAAGCGAGTCGAAGGCAACCCAAGTTTTGATTTGGGTGCAGAGCGATGCAGCTGGCTTCACGGGGCTAATCAAATTGTTGTTTGTTGTAAGACCAACCGTACGCGGACGTGCTCACTACACAGGATATGTATGGCGGACATGAAGCAAGGCGCCCTGCACCGCTTTCCCCTCTGCTGATCATGCAGAAGTGTTACAAAATCTCCGGTGCGCCACGGCTATGTCAAACGAACATTCGGGCTACATAGCACCACGTCGAACGCAGACAGATTTAAATAATGTTGCGTAGCGAAAAACACTCGAATACGTTTCGACTTCCGCCTTACTCACCGTTTTTGGAGAGCTACGTAATGAGTTAAACATTCCGCGTCATTTCATGGCAGCTCGACAAATATTTATACAATAAGTGGTGGCCACTGCGGCGGCCACTGCGCACGCACCGATATTTCCGTTCTGCACGAACAAATATCACCACAGATGGAATCCTGGTTGCCAGTGCTAGGCATCCGACACAAACCCCCGCATCAATGTGGTTGCCTCCTACATTGTTTCGGCTTGCACCTACCTTGCTTACTGGTGCAGTGAGGTTGTTTTTAGCATCAGGCTCTGTCTTGAAAACCTCTATGAGGGCTTCAAAACAGCCCTATTCAGTGAATATCCACACGAGTAAATAAAAAGGAGTTCCTCGTTCTCTTATACTGCAATTCCATGAATGTGCGTGCATCCTGATATACATCTCTGCCTGCTTCATCAAGCCCGACTCGACAACCTGCGGCAATTGCCTGGCTTCGCACTAGCACAGCCACCCTCGTGATCATCGGCCGTGCGTTCATTAGGCCGTTGATTAGGTGCAGCACGCTACGCTCCCAATTACTGCACATTGTATGCCACCTCAACGTCAACTGTGTGCACGGCTAACTTGACTAGGCGGAAAGCACAGATTTTTCATGTTCACAACATCCAAAGATTACATGAACGTACTGATCAGAATACCTGCTGATACTACTGGCTATTCAATATTGATTGCATGCGCTCAGACAATCACACAGCACGCAGCCTCGAGACTGTCCTTCCGGGTCAGAATAGCTCGAGCAAGCACGTATAAAAGGAAAACAGCTCACTCCCGAAGGATACGCACATTCTGCATTGCTCCACAATGGTTTCGAGCAATCCAACGTACGGACAAGGCCGATATGACGTCGCTGTGTGTGTGCACCAAAATTTCCTTCCCCAAATATGTGTGAGAAAGCGCACACACAAAGCACCGAAAGCTGCGTGGCAGCTAGCTGCACAATTTCGAGTGGAACGTCTGTATGCATTCGTTCTGAACTCACTGTCGCAGTTGGTGATCAACCCCTGCCTGCAGCGGTGCTCAAACATTGTCTGCCCAGAATGCTTGCTTGTTGAAACCCAACAGCATATGGGCTCACCAGGACTTCTCTTGTCTGTAGACGTAATGCTGCAGTGCGTTTTTCCAACGTTAGTAAATCACCAACAGCGCATCTGTACACGACATGTATACACGCGCCCCGCAGCCCACGGCGTCGCGTGACGTGGCCCCGGTGGACGAGATCTGCGGCTAGCGTCATTTGTTTGTCCTTCCGTTTCTGCCATACTAATCCGCACGGTAACACCATCTCACAATAGCCTTTACATTCGGCAGTAATAACGTAAACGCAGCCAATCGATAGCCGCCCCACTTCACGGCTCCTCTTGCGCATGTTGTTTAGCAATTGCATAGGTAATTAGACAAGCAAGCACCACAGTTGCACGCGATTCAGACACGAACACAACGAGCGTCTGTTCGTTGCTAGAGCATGATGCTAATCCATATGCAGATGAATGTATATTGCTATCCCCCGTCCAAATCGTTTTTGAAGCAGAATCCACTAACGGCACCTCCGACAAGCACGTTGTTGCTCAGCATTTCAAACTGCTTAATTTTGAAGCCACCTCGCCCGGAGTTCTCTGCTCAACATACATACGCACTCCCTAAGAAAGAGAGTGTAATTACAACTCCTGGGGAAGCTCCGTCACGCCGCTGCCGTCGGCCTACCGTACAAAAGTTGGAACTACCTCATATACTAACATGTGCAGGTACACTAGTCCTATTCCGGGTACAGCGGGTATTTCCATCGGCTGGGAGCTGATTTTACATAGGGCACACAAAGCCGCAGCGTAATCTCACCTGCAAAATGATACAGCTAATTGCATGGAAAGCGCTCATCCCGCGCTAAAAAGTGGATGAGAGCCGGGTAGTCCTTCCGCATCTGAATTACTTCATATCCTACTGCCGCCCAATCGGTATCGTATTGCAGATGTACTGTGGCACGGGCTCACTGACGTTGTTTGTAATATCAGACAATGTCCTGCCAAAGTATACCACAGCTCCACGAAATGTACCGAAATGGAGATTCCCTGTTCCATCTTCGCCACCTATCTTTATGGATAACGTGCTACGAACACCCCGCCGCGAGATGACTAGTTCGAAGGAGTGCCAACCATGCACTCATAAACTGTACCTACTATAGCCAAAAGATAGGGGAAGGGGCCTATTCGAATCAGGAACATCTGCCTGCAATATGGACCCTGGCATTTTCTGTGTAATCCATCAGGTACAAAATGCTCTACGGATTTATCGTTCTTCTGGGCAAGCCTCATGAGTACTCGTTGTGTTAACCGCACCCTCGGCTCTTTGCTCTCCCCATCCCGAGAAGAACAACTGCTGCCGTGTATAACAAAGGTGGACGTCAACAGCATTGAATGCTTAACAAAATTTATTCCGTAGTCCTTGCTGCCTCTCAACACGTTGTGCTGC
The DNA here is from genome assembly GCA_000499725.1 of Eimeria brunetti. Classification (NCBI taxonomy): domain Eukaryota; phylum Apicomplexa; class Conoidasida; order Eucoccidiorida; family Eimeriidae; genus Eimeria; species Eimeria brunetti. Next base: position 9,229 of record HG713482.1, read on the forward strand.
GGATATATGGTGTCACCAATTCGCTGAAATTGTCATCGCAAAAGCATACTGCAGCTCCAGGGCGCCTCCTCCCACTAGATGCAAAAGAAGGAAGCGGCTAAAGCAGAATGGGCTCTCCCTTTTTCTCTCACTCCAACCCCATAAATACCCACTCACGTACATGCGCTTCCGAGCCTGCTTTCATATATTCAAGCTAAATGCCAGCTGGAGGATGTGCGTATGCAAACTGCATACCCTCAATAGGCTCACAGATGCACGTCCGCCATCGCTCCAGAGGCCTGCACATAAACCCGCTGACATACTCACCTAATTTCTACCCATATAAACAGACCGAGCTCAAGCTGAACGCCGACTGCAGGACAGTGTACGGTGCTACATTGGACATTTTTGTGGAATCGCTAGTTTCTGGAAGACCAACGGGATTTGAAGGCGTTCGGGAAACATCATATGCTTCCAGACTGAGGGTCTGACCCTCGCCTGCGTTTACTTCCTACGTTGGATTGCCATGAAGCGTTTGCCGGGAGATGGCCCTCAAGACAATAAGTAACCTGTTCTCAAATTGCATTACGTTAAAACTAATACAGCTTAAACAATCGCGCCAAACAAGGGAGCAGCTGCCTGTGCTACAGGTTCCGCTTCCTCGTGCTTGCACAGTACCGACACAAGGCGTTTCAGGTTCCGCGGCCCTTCGTGATAGCGCCGAAAGACATTTACGACATTCGTGTGGGCCCCGTCGGTTATCGGTGTCCACCACTCGTTATTTCTATCTTCCGCAGAACAGCTACGGGCGTGGCAGTGAATACTACTTAAAGTTTGCCGCAAGCCAATAGACCTATGGACCCTACCACCTTTTGCGCTAAGCACATACCGAAACTCATTGACATCCATTGTAATGCCATACTCTATGTCGCAGAGACATATCCCCTATTCCACAGTAGATAATAAGCGGAAGCGCGGTTGACTCGAAAGGAATGCCCGCTTCCCCCCACATAGCGAATGCATATATCTGTTAGGTAGTAGTACCCATCACCGCACCAACAAACTAATGTGCTTCTACGTGCATACTTCCTAGAAAAAAATGGCGAGCCACATGAAGCTGGAAAAGAGTTTGTCACGCCGCGGCAACACTCACGCTAACCCCATAGCCCCACGCTGCTCATACATACATGTCAGGTAGCTCTGATTTGGACGCATTATCCGACCTGATTCCGTTTGGAGCGAACGCAATTCCTAAGTGGGTTACGGTCACTATTTCTAAGTAATCAGCCAGCAGAGCTTACTTCGTTCGGGACAAGCGAGCCAAGACCAACTTTAACACAAACCGCAAACTGATGCAGCTGGCTGTATGGGCCGTCGTTGTTACGCTGCTCCTAGTTGGAAGAGAAACCATTATAAAAAAATTTCACAACATACGGAAAGATCAAGTACATGCACGCCGAGTACGTGCTTGTCTTTTCCCTCTGCCTACTTGGCTGGAATGGTACGGGCAGATACCAAGCTCGTAGTACCTACTCCGAACGCAATGAAGCTTGAATAATATCTCCAAACCAGATGTACATGCACGCGGAACAAGCTCTGCCTCCCTTTGTTCCAACCAACAGCTGCAGAATGAGGTGTATATTTCGAATGATTTCGTATGAGAAACATGGGCACTTGGACTATTCGTGTTGGCGGAGCCGACAGTTGCTGCCCGGCCTGCGTTATTCTCATCCTCCGAACAGCAAATGCCTCAATACGCAAGTAAAAAGGCCGCCAATATTGCTGAATGTTTAACGGATGTCACCGCGGGGTTGTGGTCCCTTGCTACTAAGTGTTGGGATACAAATGCCTTGCCTCATCGATCCATCGACATCGTCCTTTACGTCGGATTGTACCTCAGAAGCGCATGTCCCAGCGCCAGTGCCGGGACGTACGCCTCAGTAGACATTAAAAAAGAACAAGGTCAAAACAAAGGGAGCCCCAACCTCTTCTTAGGTGGCAGCATACGCACATGGCATATTCTGCACGCACGCAGATACGCACATACGCTTCCCGCGTACAAGCTGAACCGTAACAATCCCCATAACCGCAAACAGCAAGGGGTTTCCTCCTAAAGGAATACGTGCTAAATAAACCTACCCACGGCTGCACCGCAGAAAAAAACTCCGACGTCCTCACTGCGCATACGCGGGCAGAAAAACTGCAAACCCAAACGCTGCACACAGATGCAGGTTTGGTAGCTCTCCGCCGAATACTGCCCATCCCCCTATCCGCAGAGGAAACTAATTGCTCGAAATTTGCCATGTAAAACGTTCTTGCCGAGTCGTTTATTTGAAGAACAACTAAAGCTGAGAATGTTCCAGACGTAAGGGAAATTTCGCATGCATGTAGACTGAGGGTCGTCTTTTCGTTTGCGTCAATGCCGTGTGTAACTGTCACTGCATTGTGTTACCAATTCAGTGCTAACCACGATCTGCGCATTATCCCGAACCATAAGAGCTTGAACGACCTCCAACAACCAGAAACACTTGTCTGTGCTGTGGGCTTCGCTTTTTTTTGTATTGCCTCAATAGCTACACAAAGGGCGCGCGCAGCATGACCACCAACGAATTCAGTTTTTACAAGCTGTCCGCCGCTGTCCCCTTTTGTTCTTCCCATTCTCCGCAGGAAAACTAGCATTCGACGGACACTCCTGTCAGCCAGCACTACAAAACGCTTGACGCACGTCACCCCTTGGTCACTGATGCCTAGCACTAAGTACTGTGTTACAGATGTACTACTGCATAAATCTACTGATTGCGACTACTGATTGCGTTCTTAGTGTAACTGCCGGCCTTGCACACGAGTTCTATAGCCCTTCAACACCTTGCTTCAGTAGAGACGAACAGCGAGGCCGGCTAATGACGAATCGCCACTTTCTTTTGCAGGGCCAGCATACTATGCCTTGTAGACCCCTGCCCGTAGCAGGCTACAATAAAACCTCGACGACGTGCATGCAGCTCATTAGCCGTGCATTCGAAACGCCCCATAAGAGGTTCGGTGCGCAGGTGGGCAAATGTCGACGCCAAACCCTCAGTGCCGCACGAGTCCAGATGTCGTTCCCACTCCTGCCAAAGCTGAAGCTAACCAACGGAGTCCCAACGCACGGCCTATCGCAATATTCCCGGAGCATTTGCCGACGTTTTTGTGTCGACGAAATGACCATAAACTGCAAGGAACCTTATATTTTGTCGGTCCGAGCGACGCAACTTCATATTTGAAAGTTGTCCTTACTACGTATTAACTACTTCCCTTGCTTTCGTACCAGATGCCACTGCTTTAGTCAATCGTTGTTTCCTCACTGCTCGAAGTTGCATGCGTGTATTACTATCTCCCTACAGGTCCCCATAGCTACCGCGCAGCTGCCCGTACCTCGCACCTCATCTATCGGCGCCGCTGGTAGTCCTGCAGGCAAACAAGCCAACTGTGGCCATTTGCGTTTGTTAGGTGGTGATGGCATCGCAAGAATAATCTGAACAAACTCCGTTAGCCTCTTCCGCATAAGCTAAAACGGCCCATGCTTCTTTCTAGGATTTTGCATACCCTCGAAGCTGTAATGCCACAATGTGCAACTCTTGGTGCTCGCACACGTACACTGAACGAGCACGAATATGACGCCTGCACAAAAGGAAGCAACGTCTTAGTCACTCGTATTGGTTTTCCCACACAACGATGTAGACGATGAGGCTTGTTCCTAGTTTGGGGCTACTCCAACTGCTTGCATATAGTTTGAAATCCCAGTGCCATTGCCATTGCTTAGGGTCTGGCTAACGCACTTTTAGCTGCTTCGGAATGCATCACAAAGGCTCCACCCTTACGCTGCACCCAGTGTCCCATGGACTCATTCGGGGAATGTCATTTACAAACGTCGTAGTGGTTCGGTGCATAGCTAGTTCATTCGACGGCAACTTAACGAATCCTTCACAATTGCGGGGCCAGTTTAGGATGTCGTGCATTCCTACCCCTGATTGGCATACACTTCGCGTTTCACCTTTGGGCGGTCGCCCGGGATGTATTTGTCCATCCACATGCGAGAAGCAAAAGCACGGCCAAGCCATGAAGGGGCGGACGACCTTATCTCCTTAAAGGTAGGCTCCAATGCTTTACGGGGCTGACCTGTGTTTGAAATGACAAAGTATGACCTCTTTCAGAGGATCCGAAAGGGCTAGGAACTGGGTGTGATGTTTGCCAACCGTCTCTTCCCTGAGCGTCAGACGTGTTCCCCGTACTCCCCAATACTTCCAAAAAGGGTTGGTAGCTCCCCGTATGCGGCCATCAGTAGCCCGGCAGCACCAGAGGTAGTTTTCCCTCAAGTCCACTTCATTGTGCACCATTCTCACAAATGCCAAGTGCTCACATGGGAGGCGGCACACTCGGCAGGAGTGATGTGAAGCACTACAGACCAGTTGAGCTTTTCCCACTCATGAAAGTGCCTAAGAGTATGCGTTTCGCAGTTGGAACAGCGATGCTCCATATATTTTGGCGCCATAGCCTCACCCTTGAGAGTCACGCGTCTTTTGCAGTAGTGACAAAGAGAATGAAGCTTAGCTGAGTGCTAGTTAGCGCCACTGTTTGACAGACCACCAGCTGAAGCTAGGGAGTTCCAGCAAGACAACTCGTCCAAAGGCCGATGCGGCCCATGTGTGAATTCGGCCACAAAGATACTTTCGGCCGTATTGTCGTGCACATTAGTCCCATTTGCGTGAGATCTTCCTTACATCAGTCAAGGCAACCGCAGCACAACTCGGCACGCCACATATACGCATTGCTTACATCCATTCCTCCTAAAAAATTGTCGAACCTTGCTTGTCACACAGCCCTCGTCTTCCTTTTGGCTAAAGCTAAAGCTAATGTAAAGGCTCCACGCGGCCCCGCTATTAGTTAAAAAACCCAACCACCGGTTTTTGAAATCGACGCCATGAGCTGCTTTTGTCATACTTGTTAAGCGCCGGCACTAATACGCACTTGTAGTCCGTATTGGAGGAGTAGCCATATGCCACGCCACACTTTGCTTTGATATCATTGGGATTTCCAGGCCCTATTCTGGAAGAGCAGTAACAAAAGGATTTCCCATGGCTTGCTATAAACCCTGTACTCTGCGTCGCAACATACACTTAATGTTGCTACGAACAAGCGCATGCACTTTTTGTGCTGCACCAGCTTGTTGGTTATCGCGGCGATGGTTTACGTCTCTCCCGGGAACGTGAATGCCTGCGCACTCTCTGATGGCCACACAACAGTCTGGATGCAGACCACACGCTTCGCCTACCCGAGCGTTGTCGCGACCTTATCGAGTGCTATTCGTAAACTTTTTCATCCCTTCCCTTCGTTGGATTTTTTGATATGCTGCATGATGATGTTTCACCATCATGCAGCATATCAAAAAACCCAACGAAGGGTACTGCACTAGCCTGCGGCAGAGTATCCGGCACATTCAATGATTAGCAATAAGTGATATGCGTCCCCCGCATATCCCGTTGGAGTTTCCTGGATGCACCAAGAGCGCGTATGTGCTCAGCAGATGAGGATTCAGGTTCGACAGCAACCGTCGTTGACTCTGTTACAAAGCATGGACGGGCGGGCAGGGGTCGAACAGTGCTGTTCGAAACGCCGTGCTACATTGCATAATCACAAGTGATCAAACCTTACAGGCCATCAACACATCACACAAGGCAAGTGGAGGTGTATCAACGTCCCAACGCCTATGCCTTCCTGTGCGGCAAACTACCGCCCGCACTGCTGGGTCGACTCAGACGTCGACAACTATTCTATGTCAAACTGGCAGCCAAAAAGAGCTCCTCAGGCATTTGACGCGTTGCCTCCCCCCTAATCATGAGATGCCGTATACACTGGCACTGCACGCAACTCAATGCGCCGTCTTGGAACACAGTGTCACACAAAGGGTCAACGTACTCTCTGGAATTCCCAATTTTAGAAAGCATCCGTCCACCCCAATGCTTTTCCGCACGCATCTAAACCGATATTTCGACACAGAGTGTCACAGGCAAGGCAGTAGATCAACACAACCATTCGGATGAGTTGAAACGCAAGGCTTGCGGTGGAGCACGCAACCATAACATCAAAAAAGCTAACGTTGCACTTGTTTGCCTGCGTCAATGCTTATTAAATTGGTCGGCGCCTGCGGTGCTTCACATTGAGCTGAACGCACGTGTTTTCACCAAACTACCAAGGTTTCTTATGGGAGGGAGCAAACTGTAGAAGACCCTAGGGCGCCTTTCCCGTAATATCGGGAAGACCTTTATTATTTCACACCATCATTTCACAAACTGCTGCAGTTGTTGCCATCACCCAAACCGCCGCGGTCGAAACAAATATTCAGTGCAAAGTGCCAACACGCTACCCCACTAGCGTAGGCATCATGTTGGTGGAGGTGTAGGCCTTTCCGGGACAGCCAGTACTCTACACGTAGCATTCCCGCACTTCTCCAGCTTGCGCCAAAGGCTGGTCTGAACACGGTACATGTCTTCAGGTTGTACGTTGGCTTTAGACTATCTCCATGATCAAATGGGAACTTGGTTATGCACAAGCTATGACACCCATGTACAAAACCTTTGCATGTATTGTCATGGCGATTCGCTATGATGTGGAGGTGCTACGCAGGCGCTGCGGCCAAAGTGCGAATCCAGCGGAGCTTCCCTGCGAAGCAGTGCCACTTGCCCAGGCCCTTAGCACTGCACGTCGTTGCAGAAATCCGATAACTCCTTAGTGTTTACCGGATGAAACACGCATATTCTGTTCACTGCTGCGCAGCCGACGACTTCACAGAGTCGGTCGATACGCTACTACTGGCACTCCACTGAATCCCCACATTTGCAGCGAGTAGGTCTACGCACTGCGAGAGCCACTGGGATTTCATTTTTAGCATCGATAAGCTGGCGCCCACCCAGGACATCACTTCCCAGCCTGAGCCTGTTTATATTGACTGGAGCAATCGGTCGGGTAATTACGCACGTAAACACCCTTATCTGCAGCAGCGAGAGGTGAAGATGGTAGGTCCTTCAAAACGTACAATCGAGATACACTTGCTCATCCAGCTTGCTACCAATCTTCACGCACACTAAAGTCGACTTTGTACGAAGTCAGTCAGGTGTTCAACGCGGATTTCGCTCACAACATCTGCCACACACTCAACTAGATGCCAGTTCAGCAGCAAGAGGTTGCCAACGAAAGACCAGTACAACCGAAACCCTCCGAGCAGACCAAGTGGGAACTTGTTTTGGGAGCATAGCTCAATAGCAAGCCAGGAAGGGCGTCTGAACTGCACGGCACTTGCTGCGGACCTACGTACTGCACATTCCCAAGATACTCAGACATACAGGCCCATTACGTCCCCGTCATATCCTACGCACACTCCTATTGGCAGACGGAGCTTATTTCAATCGGAGCAAACGAACCAAACGAAAGCCCAGTACCAACTGTAAATCGCCGTATTTGCTTGCATTAGGTGCCCCTGCCGAACGGCTGCTTCCCCTCAAC
>HG713483.1:0-16681 GCA_000499725.1 Eimeria brunetti
GTGGAAAAGCAACATCAATTGGACAGTTTCCGTAGAAGCCTGATTTGATTCCAGTACGCATGGGGAGGACGCATGGTGGCCTTGAAAGCATGTTAAGATACTGCTGAAAGGGCGTCTAGTTGCTGCTGCTTGGGCTGTATGCTTGTGCTCACGTTTTGGGGTTGTCACGGTGCATGAGGAGCTAGGTGCGGAATGCTGGCAGGTTATTGATACCCGAGCACAGTAAGTGTTGGCGGCAAAAGTACACTAGTTCTGTGCAGCATTTTTGCATAAACAGTGAGCGTACCCCCCAGCCTGCTGCTTCGCTGGCGGAAGCCTGAGGGCGATCATGTTATCTGGGCTGTTCGCACAGGGAATGCGTTGAGGGTTTCTGTCGCACACTGCAAGCTTGTCGAATGCATATCTAGAAAGCATATGCTTATTTCTATTTTGGTGAACNTTCTGTCGCACACTGCAAGCTTGTCGAATGCATATCTAGAAAGCATATGCTTATTTCTATTTTGGTGAACGGAGCCGTGTGGTTTCTTTGGGGGGAGGCTTGGAAGGGAAATATGGCAAGCTTACTCATTCAACAGGAAGTATGCTTTGTCGCTGCGCGATGCGGACATGCAATGATTAACAGAACAAGGAGTTCCGATCTGAAGTTATGAGAAGCCCGTGTAGGATGGTGAGAACGTGGGGGGGAAGGTGAAGCTTCACCACCTAAGAAACTGCGCAAACTGTAGAGCACGTCATTGTTGGAGCTATCCGCTAGCTTACAGCGTGAAATGTGTTGCATTTTCTCGTTGGTGCCTTGTGCCAGGCAGTGCGTGTTGCGGGCAAACAGTCTAGTGTACCGGGCCGGTGATAGGCTTCCTGGTTTTCAGTGCATTGGGAGCAGTGTTGCATTGCGAAGGGTGCTACTGCGATATCTCACCTGTGACCATGCGAAGGCCATCTCTAAATTGTGCAACTAGTATTTGTACACGTATGCACTGCGGTAAGCGGTTGCACTGCCCTCCAAGTGAAGTCGCTGGTTTGTTGTACCCTCCAACAGACAACCCGTGACTTCCACGTGCGTCAAACGTATACGACTGTAGGCATATCTAAACATCTTTGATGAGCCGACAGGGCTTGATGCACTAAAATGAGTGACTGCCACAGCAGCTGGTGTCTGGCAGTTGATGAGGGTGCAGGGCATGCAAGACTGCAGCGCTGGGACTGGAAGCTAAGGATTTGCCTAGTTCTGCCAAACAAATGCTAGGCATAATGCAATGTGCTCAATATATATGCTGCCTATTTGGGCAGTGATTAAAAACACAGCTGAGGAGCCTTGCGCCCCTCGAAGTGTTCGCAGGAGTGTTACTCGGTCATAGTTCCTCGCCCTGTGGAGTTACGCATAAGGGAGTGAGTGCGAGTTTCACATCTGAGCCGTCGGAAAGGACGTATTGGCGTGTCGGGTGTTCAACGAGGCTACTGATAATGCGCCAAAGTGACACACCAGTAGGTAAATACTACGTTCGATTAGTTCTCGAATGCGTGTGGCTTCTAGTGGCCGAAAAGGGCCTGCGGCACCTGCGTGACGTACGTGGAACTTCTTTCAACTGCATCGGGGTGGGAATGTCAGGAAGCAACTGTCCCGCAAGGTATTTACAGGGCATGAGGGAGAAGCAGTGGAAAAGCAACATCAATTGGACAGTTTCCGTAGAAGCCTGATTTGATTCCAGTACGCATGGGGAGGACNGTGGAAAAGCAACATCAATTGGACAGTTTCCGTAGAAGCCTGATTTGATTCCAGTACGCATGGGGAGGACACATGGTGGCCTTGAAAGCATGTTAAGATACTGCTGAAAGGGCGTCTAGTTGCTGCTGCTTGGGCTGTTTGCCTGTGCACACGTTTGGGGGTTGTTACAATGCATGGTTTGCTTGATGCAAAGACCCGGACCTGTCCAGTTGGTGCTAGCACTACACTTTTCGGCTCAACGGTTGTATGAATATTGAAGTGTTTGTGGGAAATAGCGAACTGACGGTGGATGATATGCACCACATGAGAAGGAGCGTTTGCACATACGGTGAAGGCCCCGTGGCCCCAACGGGGCTTCAATTGTTACTACCGCTCCCATGTAACAATGCTGCATGCTGGCAGGTTAATTTGATACTGCCTCACTTAGTTGTGAGCAAATGCTCAAGGCGATGGCAGTGTGGCATCACGGTTCCATCTTGTCGCAGGCAGTGCGTCTAATACTCATAGTGTGGCCATTGATGCTCACTCACATGCCCCCAAAATTGCTCTTCTAGCGAATGGTTATCCATTTGAGGCTGCAGATCATAGGATTGTGTAGGTAGCACAAGTGCATCATTGGCAGTACGCAAAGGAGTTGCTTCGTGAGTTGCAAATTTTTCCCTTCGTCCTCGGGTACACACTCGCCTCGCCTTTAGTGAGCGGCTCAAGGTAGTGCTTTTAATTTTTGGCTCTAGGAAAAGAACAGCTATCCAGTACCAGTTTGAATAATGACGCATCTCGCGAAGGGTAATAAAGGGGCCCTATCGTGGCGAAAGCACAGTGCGGCTAGCGAGGGCTGTAATACTCGCCCACGAGCACGGACGCTTATTTGCCGCTACAACCGAGTCTGCTGGGCTCGATAGAAGTTGATGTCGGGCCACGGATGCGCTGGCGAAAGCACGGAGGAAGAACGTTTATTGCGTGGGGATCCAATTTGTGAGGCGGTGCGACTAATACCCTGATGGACACCGTATCGTTCACCATGAAAGGAGCGAACGCGCTCTTATGCCTTTTAGGGAGGGAACGTGTTGCAATAGGTTAGCGCGAATCGTCGGGCACAAGGCTGGAGATCATATATTGAGGCGTACGGTTTTTGTAAATGGCCAAGAAGCCAACCTGCTTGCCTCTCTTCCACACCGTTCATCTCACGCATTCTAGAAGACGGATTAGTCACGCGTATGCACTTGAGAACTATAAAAGCTTCGTGCATCGAACCCGACGCGGACTGCCCACGAATGAATTCAGCCTTAGATTGCCTCGATCATGCTCCGCAAATGCCACAGTCTTTCGGCAGGTCGCATTTCAGCAGCATAGGCTGTTGGGACCCAAGGTGGCGTTACTTCCGCATGGCGCGTAAGTGTCGGAGGCGAAGGTGGTTCCAAAGAGTGATTCGGGGCAAACGTTGTTGCGCCGTGCCTCCAGGCTTTATGATCAGTACACCATCATGAAACTGAAAGTAAATGTTTCTTACTCTGATTTGAACGGACAAGTGGATGCTTTCCAGGTAGCGTGCGCGCACGCCTGCGAGTGGAGAGCATCGGCACCATTAAGGAGCACTAAACATCTGCTGCAGCTTCCGCATACATACTCCGCAGTTGTGATATTTCGTTGACAGAATGTCTCTACATTTGCCAGTTTAACCCGCTGTGAATATGCTTCATGCCATGTTAGAGCAGCTCAGGCAGAAGCGCGTGCAGGCACTACGGCGGTGCAGGAATCGCCTGCATGCAGATGCTGAAACTAACGGCCATCCTGTTATTTCAACATTGCCAACCGCTAAAGTATGGAAGGCTCCGGCTAGGCTCGCGGAACGTGTAGGACTGCTTGTGAGGGTGTTTGGTTTTTAGACGTTGAATCCCGCATCTCGTGCACGTGTTGCACCGTCGTGCTGGCGCGGGGGAATCGTTTGTGAATCTCATGCCGACAAAGACCTAGCAACGAGAGTGACGGGCAACCGTTTTGTTGGTGCCGCATCCTTGCTGTTGCGGTTTGTATACCACCGTTGGACGCAACCGAGGATGCACAAGCACAAAAACGCCAGCAACGGTGGGTGTGTCCGAGTGTCACAAACCAGGCAGGAGCCTAACGGCCAGCAGCCGTTAGTAAGAGGGGGCAGCAGCAGCAGGTTGAATAGTGATCGGTGTAAGCGCAACGAGGCTGGAACAGGTTTATCTTCTCAACCGTTTAGTGTGCGCTTACCGGTAGCACGTTTTGCAAATCCCCAGGTGCGTCGTACCCTTCGGAAAAGGTAGTTAGTAGTTCTATACATGCAAAACCACTGGTTCTGTGCTTCGAGTGCGTGCTGTCGGATAAAAGCAACGGCATAAAATTTGGGGGATCACAATATATATGAAAAAGAGGGTACGATTGCTCGCTTCATTTTGCTGGCGCAGTTTCGTATACAACAAACAGTGCAGCTTCAAAACAGAATCGGCAGTGTTGCATTGATACATGAGCGAGTTGCAGCCCTTTAAAGGTGTGCATAAGTATATTTCATCCCGTCGACAGTTGAAGGCCCTTGCTAGCCACTGGGCATGTTTAACGGAGGTCTGAATGGCTTAAATAAATGACCGCTAGGGGGATGAGGGAGAACCTCAACGTCGGCTTTCAGACCGTAAGCGTGTAATGAACGACGTATACAAAACGTCGTGCCTAGAGCCTATGGACCTGTCCTAGTGCGTTCGGTTATGTCGGGTTCCTACCCCTATGCGACACACTTGACGGCAGTGCGATGTGTCGCTGCAAACACTCCTTTTACAAGGGGTGTGTTATGGTGTGTTGATGGCACATGCGCGGGCGTGCTTTCAGTGTGGCTCTGTTGAATGTAGTGGGCCCCCAATAGAGGCAACAACATATTTAAACAGTAAGTTGATCGCTTGCTGGATTGGAGCATCACAAAACAGGCAGTAAGCGAGACGGAGAGGTATTGCGTGCAAAGTGGGCCGCTGCAGCAGGTTGGAGACTAAGGTCTACCAATGGATGCGCGGGAAGTCTGGAGCAGGTTCACCCTCTCAACAGGTTAGACCCAGCATATCAACTTCAAGTTCCAGAACACACCTGGCAGGTTAATCCCTTTGGGAGTGGCTGTTAGAACCTTTACACCCAACGCTGGCGACAATATTGATAGGCCTATTGATCCAATGAACTAGGCAGTGCGATTCTTGCCTTTATTAAGCTCAAGGGTTTTTTTTTTTTCTTAGGCAGGAGAGAGGTGGAGAAATTCCGAGGTAAAGCCCCATAGACGATGTGCACCAGTATGTTGCTTTGTGACGGGCTGTTTTAGTCACTGCACATGTTCTGTTGGCCAGTGAACTATTGGGGGAGGAGCGGTTGACAATGATGCCCAAGCCTTCATTTTAGTAACATGCACCAGGATGTATGGTGGACCCCTAAACTCGGCTCGCTTACACAGACGTTGATGTAATTAAAATGACATTACATCAAAATCATTGGCACTATAGACTAGTGTAGGAACCAAGCACACTGTGCCAAAAATTCACATTGCAGGAAAATGTATTGTTGCGGCTTTTAGCTTTCATCTCTAGATGACATATGCGTAAATAGTAAGGTGATCAGTTGACGAGCCGGACGGGAGCCTTGACGGTATACAATCGTTATCGTCCAGGAGGTACGCGAACTTTCGTGTCTCGTATTGTTTCGGAAATGGAATCTGCCTGCCTGAGGTGGAGTTCCATTCTGGCAGAAGGGGAGTGCCATCACTAGTCGGTAAGTTTTCGGCGCAAATTATAAAAGGACAAGTTTGCTGGGGCTTCGTTCAACATATAACACTGTTTTCGATGGCCTGCAGTAGATGAAAGATGATCATTTATGTGTAAAACCTCTAGAAACGTGGGAGTTTGAGTTGTCGTACTTTGCTAGGTCCCTTCTAACTGAAGTTGCGTGTACGCACCAACGCTTCGTCCACATGGAAGAGCTTGTACTTGCCTGAAACGACAGGCTTTGGTGGAGTTTGCAGGTTGGGGAATGCTGAATATCAGAAAGTACGGTTGCCCTGTAAATCAAGCTGGTGAACCCCTTGTTTTACAGGCTCCTGGACACAAGAATGCTTTTGTGCTGGCCAAGGGGAGACTTGCGTTGCGAACCGCGTAATGAGGCAGACTTGCCGTGGGCCGGGAGGGTAGTGTTGCACCTTTCAGGCAGGACATTTGTTAGTCGTATGCTTTTAAAAAAGAGCACTTCAAGGGAGCAAATTAAGCGCACACTACGGGTGTGTGGCTGAGGCGTAAGGTCATATCTTGCAACCACAACACTACGATTCCCACTAAACCAGCAAGTGAGCAGAGTCACTGGTGGTGCATTTATCGTGCTCTTGTTGTAGATTCTTTTTACTTTGGTAAAATGCCTTGAAAATTAAGAGTGAGAGAGTAGGCGTGTGGGGGAGATGTTTGTGCACATCTAAGGCGCGGCCTGCGTGGCCAGGCTTCTCCCCCAGAACGGATACGCATGATGCAGGCAGTATGCTCGGATTTTCCTATACGTTTACGCTTACTCGATGTGCAACAAATCCACATTCCCTATATTTATTGTCATAATACGGCTGCAGCCGACCGTTCCTCAATTAAGCGCCTAAGTGGCCGTGTGTTTGTATACCTTGTAGGCATTGAAGCCTGCTTGTATCACGTAGTGCGGTTTGCTCTGTGAGCTGCAGAACCCATTGCACCATCGCATCTCTGAACGCGCATAGCAGTGCCGGGACATGCAACTCATATGCCCCATTTCCAGCCCTTTCTAAGTGTCTACAGCCAGATACAAGACACCCCCTGACCGGTTTGTGCGCAATGATGTGGCTGGAATGACCGTTTACGGGGATAGTTTTTAGTTGCTGTTCAATCTAGTGGTTATATACACCCACTAAATTGATGGAGTTCCTTCGGCTCCTGAAGTTCACTGGCGTTTATATGTGACGTGCACACGTTTTTTATCCGCAACATTTCGTTCATGCAAGACGTACTACATTTTTCTGTCATGGTGACGGATATTTTGCCAGGTGGAGATCATTCATATGGGCCTGTAAGGTAGTATACGCGTGCTGGTTTCTATCAGCGCAGCTCGTGACTGTGCGCGGAATAGCGCGTTGGATATCAATGCCTTGTGGTGAAACGTTCTTTCCATGTACCAGGCAGTGAGCATGGCTTCTGGATACAACTCTGCATAGTGACCGCTTGGTAATCAAAGTATGCAAAGGATGTGCTAGTAGCGCAAGACGAGTGTGCTATCCCAAACGCGCAAGGGCCGCTACTAAAATGACGAGTAAACGAAGCCTACCTGGATACTGAAAATGTGACACACATTGTGCGGAACAGCGCAACTCACATTCACCAGGAAGTACGACTGACATATAGTTTGAGCCCTTACCTCGATTGTAGAGACATTAGTGGGGCGAACGGTTGCTAAGCACGTAGGATGGCCATCTGCCAGGCAGTGCGTCTGAAGCCCATCTTGTTCGTTGGGCAACAGCCCGAAAGGATGAGACTCCTGATTAGTTCATGATGCTGCTGGGACACAGTGGGCACAGGAAGAGGCGTGGTTGTTAGCCACGTCGCTGCCGCCGTTCCATCTAGGTGAATATTTTGTCCTTATACATTGATTGCTGATTAATTCTGTTTCGATTGCCTAAATTGGTCTTACGCGATGGACGTACGGCTGTTGTGCTTCATGCCACAGGCAGTAAGCTTGATGCCTGGATTTCTCTCTTGATTTCAACACGGTAGGCAAGTGAAAATTGAGTGCCCTATTGTTGGTGTGCTGAAGTGTTACTGTGTACTCAAATGGGCAGCAAAGGAGTGCGGGAGCGAGCTTTTGCTTCAGAATATTTAGGACCTTCGCTAGTTGTCCTGGGTGCGAGTGATTTTCCACGGCGCTGTGCCGTGTCTGGTGAGAACACGGCAAGTTAATCCAACATATTGTACTGCATGTATCAGACGGTGCGCTTTCGCCTCTAGGTTGCTTTGAAGGGATTCAAAGGGTAGCGTATCACAGGTGAATGGTGGGATAACGGCGGTGTAGAATAGGTTGTGCAGGATTTGGCAGGCATACCATTAATTTTGGCCCGTTTTCGCAAAGAACACTTAGCCATCTTCGTAACGGGTCAGAGTATTCGATGCAAATGGGGGTGACGCATTGCAAAAGCCTGATAGTCTGGCTAACGGCAGTACGAGGTCGTCGTGTACCAGAAAGTACGCGTGTGGTCTAAGATATCTGCATGCATACTAATGTGAAATCTTACTGGAACAACAACGCTTGACAAACCTCGGTGCACCATCGATGGCGACGGGCTGCTAACTCGGCCTGTGCTGCATCGCGCCGCTCGTGCCTACTTACTATGAGGGAGGCAGTTTCTGCTTCCTAGAGGCCCGAAACACTTTTACGCTCAACATATATATGCGATGACCATTCGCGGTTGAATGCGTCAGGCAGTACGCCATGCCTCCGATGCACCTCATGTGTGTTTCCTGTGTATTCGACTAGAGCATTGCATTTAAGCCGTTTTATTTGTGATGTTTAACAGAAAGTACGCCAGGTCCCTTAACTACGTGCGTTAGCAAGGCACCACTAGTAGAAGGCAAAAATCCTTTTCTTGACCTAGTTGGACCCTAGTGGTGTGCCACTTGCCGGCACAAGGTGTCAGCTTAAAGGATGGCCTTTTTCACTTCTTCGGCAGTTGAGCTATGCTAGTACTGATGTCTACCGAATTATATCGGGGCACTTTGGGTGGATCCAGCGATATGGCGTGTATAGTGTTTGCATGCGCTGTGCCGAGGTACAGCAGATGGCCTACCAGACAGTACGCCTAATATTCAAACTATTTAACGACGTGGATACATAGCGCGAGAAGGGCCTTAGCCGTTGCACAGGGTAGCAAGTCGTTGTCCAGGATGCCAGGGAAAAGGCGAGTAAGCTGCATATTTGAGTCAAATTATGACCAGTGTTTTCTGTTTGAAGCCACGGCTGCCTTGCTCGCCAACTTAGAATGCAAATAGTCCGGGGCTAATGAATCGGGAGTAGACACGAATTTAAAGCTTGAGAATTTGGGCCGCACCAGCTAGTAAGCAACAACTGCGAAGAATGCACGTCTCGTTTTGTTGGTTGTCGGCTCAATTTCCAGCAGGCGTGTACCAACGTGAGTGGATGCCGTTCATGCTTGAAGACGGCTACTCTCGCCGCCGAAGGGTGGCTGTGCCTTGTACGCAAGTTGGATTGTGGTTGGGAATGTTACCAACAACTTCAAATGTTCGCGGGCTGTTTTAGGAGAGTATCGACCTGCAGTGTAAAGGTGTGTAAAGATGGGCTATAACGAATCAGAAGGTAGGTGCATTCTGTAGATGAGGCGCACGACACGTGATGAGACAACCCTTAAAGACAAAAGACTTTTCCACATTTTGCAAGAACTGTGCATGTGCGTTAAGTAAGGAAGATAGCGACACTACCAGTGCGCAAAGTAAGTAGCAACGCTTTCCCTAGATATTGTTAAACTGTACCTCCGGTACACATTCCACCGGTATCATCACCTCTACTCGAACATTACATACTAGGACGTGCGATTGACATCCAGACCAGACAATCGAGGGGCTTCAAGGCGATGAAAACCCCTTGGACTTTCAGATGACGCGAAGTATTCTTTCAGTTTTGAAGCCCTTTTTCAGATCCTTTTAAAACACTGCATTTGTCTCTGTAGGTTATTTTTATGCCTTTTGAAAGTGTAGTCGACGGCATTGCTCCTGATGTCTTACGTTCAGGAATGCAATTATTATGCTTGCATTGTATGCAACAGGCAGTGCGGGGTCTACAAGAACAGTATTGCTGCCGTTGCAGCACACTTCTATGCTTCTTGCCGTGCATACGAATGTGCTGTAGATGCCTTCTCAGTTTGGACGATACGCTAGCGAACTGCGCGCTGGGGAAGCGCTGCGTGGAGTGGCAAGCGCGCCATAGGTGGGTATTGCCGTTTTGCAACGAATTTAGCCTTCTGTAGGGTACACTGGGTGCAGAGCATGAATGTTCCTACAGAAAGTGCGATGCTGAGGTGCACTGTGAAACTGACAGTGATGTGCACTAAAACTCAAGCAGCATTACGGAGCAAGCTTGCAAGCAACCCAACCCAGGCATCTACCAGCCGTTTTGCGTACTCGGACAAATCAATTAGCTTTTCAGCACAGAGGGACAAACACCGAATGACCGTGGAAGTGCTGCCACTGCCATAGATCCACTTTGCTGCTTTAAATTTTTTTTGTTTGCATGCATAGTGGCACCGGCTGGTTACGATGTTGCGAATTCGCATTAATCAGCTCACCTTGAGGCTTTGTATGACTGTATGCACCAGAATGTGCGTTGGCCAACATGTTAGCCATTTTAGTTCCTTCCACTTTAAACCAGGCACTTCCAGGCCATGCTGCACTCTCCTAAACTTGAGAAGTGCCTCTGCATCCTACCGAATTAGTAGCAGCATGTTCAGGAGAAAAGGTATGGCGACCCAACCATTCCAGCCATAGCTTTCCCTCATACAGTGTTGTTGCATCCACTACAAGCAACGAGGATAATTGCACATGAGGCGGTATGTTCGGCCCGTAAGCCCGGTGAACGGATACAAGGCACTTGCGAAATCAGTGGTAATCGTTATTCTATCGAACGGGGTGAGTCTATATGGACAAGCGAATATGATAGCCAATATATCATTAGTCAAGCTTTTTTCTTGCCGCCTGTCTTGTCACCCGGGTAAGCCGGAAGGTTTATTGTGAAGTCTAAAGGGGCGCCAAAGAGACTGAAAGCACGCGATGAATCAGCTAGTACGCTTGGCGTCTCAGTAGATGGCTCACGCATGACACGCTGGCGCTGCATATTGTTCATCGAGCACTCACAGACCCTACCTTGTCTGTTTGTACGACATATATATACACCATATACACTCCAATTCACGTGAAACACTGCAAGAAACAGTCGATATGGCGGCATTCGCCTTCGTAGTTTGATTAAGTACTTGTGTTCATACAATAACTGTGTGGTATACGGAGAACGATGGACGGCAGATCGTTGCTACACTCAAATTGCATACATCAGGACGTAGGTGCAAAGTTTTTTGCGCGAGCACATGAGCATTGTAGGCGGCACCTCTTAATGCGCGGCTATCCAGTCGTAACGTGGTAGAATTTTGCCTCCAGTATGAAGAACCTGCAGCGTACCCAGCATGCGCAAAAGAGGATGTCGGCTTCCTCTGGGCCACAACCGTGTGATATATCGTCCCCACCAGTGGCCTACCGCACTAGTAGACACTAGGTTGCAACCACCGTTGCCTTCTGGCCGTTGTACAAACTTTGGGCAACAACAGAACGGCTATTAGGTGAGAAACTGGGGTGCCATGGTGGACCCGGAGTGTAATGCACCAGAACGTACGATTTCTATCTGAGGCATGCACAACGCAAGTCACTTGTTGGATATTTATTGCTGCACAATTGTTTTCGGGACGTGCACGCCAGCCGTTTAGGCGCATATTGCTGGTATGTATATGGTCTTGATATGATTTGGCACCCGTAGGCCCATTGCCAGAGCAGCTTCTGTGCCGGACTTATGTACTGCTGTAATGCAGTTATGCCCGAGTCCTACTGCCCCTGTTTGGCCAGTAAAGGCTCAGGTAGGGGCTGTGGGCCTTGTGAGAGTTGCACGCCTCAGGCAGTAAGGTTGGGTTCTAGGGCAGGAAATTTCGGGGCATGCAAAGGGAAATGATTATCGTCGACAAACACCTCAGTTTTGTAATGTTGGAACCAGTTATGGAAGTGCAGGCGTTCGGGAGGTGCTCGAAAGTCCTCTAAATGTATGAATTTTACCTGGTGCCGATTCCAAAATATGTTTAGAATTTACTTGGCAAATGCAGTCATTTGCTTGCACTAGAAAGTATGGATGATCCATTTATGAAGTGCCTAGGGAGAGCGTCTGAGACACGTAGTAAACTTGGTGTTCTCCGGCTGCCTTCACAACACCTCCGGAATGCATCTTTGATGTGGAAAAAAATTGATTGGCTTGCACCTTATTGGCTGTCTACACTAGGCATCGCCCCTGTCTGTCAGCTTAATGAATTGAGGGAGTTTGGGTTGCCGAAGGGGTAAGAGGTTGTGGGCGGGAAAATGTGCGGATCAGGCAGTGCGCTTGAACGTCAAGTAACCCATACAAGCGATACTGCAAGTGTAGCTGGGCTATATTGAGACTTTCGGGCCAAGGAATGCCCACGTCCATGCAAGTTGCCGCCCCTAGACAGGTCTTTTGTTGAGAGCGCTTGTTGAGCGCGGACTTGGCTTCTTGCGGATGCTTTTTGATGCGGTGTCCAAGCAAATACGGCCAAAGACGCCTGGCTACCAAGCATTGATTGCGGACGGCTGATAGCACGGGGAAAATGTCTTGTGAGAGAAGACGGAGACTTCTGGCAATAGTCAGTACGAAGGATCTCCAGCGCATGCATACCAGGAGTGCACACGTTATGGTGGCGATCCCGGAGGCCCCTGCACAATCTTAAATACACTTTACTGTGTTATGCGACTGCGAAGGCCCAGCTAGATTTCGACGTTTTTTCTTTCCTATGTTTTTGCTTCCTTAGTTGTTGCTGCGCCTTTCCTGGCAAAATGCGAGCACAAATAAGGTTTAGCTGGCAGACGAGGATCCAGCATATTTCTTGTTCCTTTGCAAGTGACGCACATTAGATGGTACGGTTAATGTCTGCGCTGAACAGCAGTGATGCTGTGGGTGTAGTAGTGAACTCTTTAAATAGATATCATAGATGCTAGCTCGGACGACGAGTCGGAGAACCGCGACGTGCCAAGATGCTCCTGTATCGCAGCGGTCGTTTGCAAAAATAGCTTGCTTGTTGTGGATGGTGAGTTTGCCCGCAATGCAGGAAGTGTGTAGCAAAACATTGTGGCTAGTCAGCACTGCGTGGAGATGCAGCGTGATCAAGTGTCATGAGTTCAACCAGTGTTGCTGAATTCCGCAGCATCTAATCTGGACAGTCTTACGGCAACTGAACAATTTGCGTGCTCTTCGAACGCCTTCACATGCGTCCAACATACGAAGCCGGAGCTTCTGCCGCCCTGCAGAAGTGGTGCTCGTTTTGCAGTAGGCTGAGTGCGGGCCACAGATGCATCATGTATGGTTCATTAGCACATTATAATAAAGAAAGTGTGCAAAAGTCGTTGGACGAACATTTGGCTGTTGACACGCTGCACATGTTCGTTGCCTCGAGGCACCTGGGGGGCTTGAACCTTTCTGGCACCCTTGCAAGCCTGGTGAGCACCACTGTTCTACGTCCCCGTGTCTCGCGGTGGCTCGATAAAGTGCTTCGGCTCGTTCCTGACATGTTGTATATTAGAATACAGCTTTTTAAGACAGCTAAATACTTTCACCACTCTAATTGTCGCTTGTGGAAACGCGGCCCGTGGATGAGTTTTGTCGATGCGGAAATTCCGTGTGCAACAGGCAGTACGGTTATCATCAGCGTTGTTCGCCTGCAGCGTATAAAGTGTATGAGCACCTTCGCGCTTCAGTACGTCCACCTGGTATCTGATGTGCATCGCGGCACTGGTTCGTAGAGGGAGCTGTACAAGTAGACAAGATAAAAGGGCTTTGCCACTTCGCAGGTGAGTTTTTATGTGAATTGTCTTAACATGGCGCAGCATTTGAGATTCATTTGGAGGATGTGTCACTTGCAGGCCTCAAATCCGATGCCAGCGGGTAAGGAGCCTGTCTGCAAAGCAGGGACGCCGGGTTTGCTTCCGTCAGGTAGTACGCAGGGGGTCAGTGGAAATTCGGCAACTCATCCGCAGGGCTGGGTGGATGCAGGTGGCTGTTACTTACGCGACAGACAATAGCTGGGCTTGAAAGGGATTCTGCAGCAGGGATTTCTGCTGCGGCTTTCCAGGCTCTTCTCACGCATTAAGAAAGGCAGCGCACCATGGTGGTTCAGGCTTCTCGTCCAACAGGCGGTATGCGTGACCAGCTCACAATGCTAAAACTAACAGGGCGAGCGGTGTTCCCAAAATAGCGTACGGCAAATTGGGGCGGTGCCAAGGTCGAGCGCCTGCAAATTGCAGTGCTATGGTGAGGTGATGAGCGCGTGTTTCCTGCATGCCGTATATAGCAATCATTCATATAAAACCAGTTTCAGTTACGCCGTACAATGCACGGATGCGTGGCTAATTTCGACACACATAATCTGCTACCACGCAGATATTACGTCCGAATTTTAGGTCTCCACCAAAATCGGGCCTGTGAGCGTTTACGCGAGACTGTGCATTCACGCAAAACAGAAACAACTCGCTTAATCTACTGAAGCTAAAATGACTTCAACCTCCGGCAGCAGGGATAGGCGTTTTCCAGGCTGTAGGCCTAACACCTGCCAAAGCAATGGGCTGCAGAGTCACTTAAGATGNAGAGTCACTTAAGATGGCTTAGTGTATATTTGTAGGCATGTGGGTAGTGTCTTGAGGGGAGTTGGCCGAATAGGCGAATTGCCGGATGCCCTTGGTACTTGTAGAGGCTCCGGAGTCTGCATTCGGTACAGGAAGTGTTGCTTAGGTCTGCAGCCTACAACCTGCCAGGTTTGTACGGCAGCTGAGAAAGCCTCCCTGCTTTCAGTTAGGCACCTGCGGTGAGTTTGATTCTGCGCGATGTGTATAGCGAAGAGGCCGATGCGACAAAAAACAAAGCAACTTGAATTTTGGCGGTGTGCCCCCAGGCAGTACGCTTCACGCATAGTATCTTCCGAGGAAAAGCGCCGTTCAAGGCCTGGGATATCTATTGTTTTTAGGTACACGCCTTTAATCTTCTTGCATCGCCAACGGTAGCCTGGTTTTACGTCTTGTTCTTACTGCTGCAGTGTACGTCTTGTTGCAAGTCATTTAAGCAGTACCGGCATTGTTTCTCGTTGTGCAAGCTTACGCCAGATGCTGACGGAGAAAAGGACGTGTAGATTTTCGCGGTGTCGGGTTAAGGAGCTCCAGTTAGAACGATCAATACTCACGCTGCTCGAACCAGGAGGAGTCTGATGGTGTGGGGGTAAAAGGCGACGCAGGGCATAGACGTTTTAGTTGTCAGTGGACATTACCGAGTGTGAAAATCAAAAGGGTGGGATGCACACACGTCTGGCACAATTCTTCACTTTTCCTTCCAGTGGAGAGGCCATTTTGTGTGGCATATTGGTTATGTTCTCCGAGAGTACATTCGACGCCTCTTCGTCTTTGTATCGTGGGGGTTGCGCTAATTAGGAAGTATGCTTTGCCGGGAGTGGAAACCCTGATACGGACTAATGAGTGACTGGAGTACTGCTAACTGTCGTGGACACCGAGGTAAGTTATGCGTTTTCATGGAAGGGAAATATGAAGCTAGGATCCAACAATTACATCTTCCAACCGGTCGATCTGCTGTAACCGCGCGATTACTGGGGCACATACGTCTTGTTTACATCGACTGGGTATACAAAAAATGGTGCGGCTAGCGGTTACACAGCGTGCGTTCACTTCTGTGCGAAATAGTTCAGTGCATGAAAAACCCAATTAATAGTGCAGGCGATCCATGTGAAGGAAAGGCGATGCAGGTATATTCTTGCTGTAGCGGTTAGAAATATACTTGCCATTCCACGCGCGCGTTGGCCTGCTCTCAAGCAAATGAGGTTCAACATAGTGCACATAGGTGTAGAAGCAGAACAAGTAAAGCAGTGCGTAGTGTGAGCCCAATACAGTGCGAATTTATTTCTGTACTTCTGCGAGGTATGGGCAGGCCGAAAAAGCTTGTACATGGCCAGAGCATTTCATGCATACAATGCGCAACGGATGCCACTTTCCGCCACACGCGAGCGACCGTATTGCAACTCAGGGTAGGTTCTAGTTGTGGGCGTAGGGCAAAATGGAGGGTGTAAGCAATAGCGCGAGACTGTGCGCCAACGCAAAACAGAAACAAATTGCTTAATCTACTGAAGCTAAATGGAGTGTAAGCTCAGGCAGGGGGGATAGGCGTTTTCCAGGCTGTAGGCCTAACACCTGCCAAAGCAATGGGCTGCAGAGTCACTTAAGATGNAGAGTCACTTAAGATGGCTTAGTGTATATTTGTAGGCATGTGGGTAGTGTCTTGAGGGGAGTTGGCCGAAGAGGCAAGTTGCCGGATGCGCTTGTAGAGGCTCCGGAGTTTGCATTGGGTACAGGAAGTGTGTAGCAAACCAGGGCGGCTGCTTGGCACTCCTTAGAGATGCATGGTATTGTTGCCTGAGTGGAGTGCGCCGAACCATGTTGCTTAGGTCTGGAGCCTGCAACCTGCCAGGTTTGTACGGCAGCTGAGAAAACCTCCCTGCTTTCTGTTAGGCACCTCCAGTGAGTTTGATTCTGCGCGATGTGTATAGCGAAGAGGCCGATGCGACAAAAAACAAAGCAACTTGGGTTTTGGCGGTGTGCCCCCAGGCAGTACGCTTCACGCATAGTATCTTCCGAGGAAAGGCGCCCTTCAAGGCCTGGGATATCAGGTAGATCCTTGCTGTAGCGGGTTGAAATATACTTGCCATTCCACGCCCCTGTTGGCCTGCTCTCAAGCAAGTGAGTTTCAATATAATGCATATGCGTGTAAAGCACAGCGTGCAATATGACCTAAATGCTGTCCATGCCCTTCTCAGCACATGGCCACGAGCACCGGTGTGAGTGCACCTGATTCGGCCGCGAACAGGTTTTTGCAAAGAGCGCGCAACCGTCTTCGCACGTTTTACAGCGAGTGGGTGCAAATGTCATCTTTGGACTCTACTAACTCCGGCAGGCTGTCCGGCACGCTGTAAACCACCAACATGGCAGAATGCATCTTGATAGCTTCGCGTTGATGCTTGCTTTTGCGAGACCAGCTGGACAATCCTTTGCAAGCTTGGGTTCTTGGAACGTTATT